>PVKN010000780.1:0-64530 GCA_004027915.1 Capromys pilorides | reverse complement strand
AATTAGGTGGAACAAATGATATAAATAGCCTTAGAGTTGCTGAAAAAAAGGAGGGGCTTTGAAAGTGTTCAGGGGTTATTTGCTATTAAAGAAATATACCCCCAAAGACACAAAGAATAGCTTTCTATATGGTTAACATAATTTTCTTAACATGTTAAATACATTTATGTCAGTCTAAGCACCGGCATCATCCTTATTGAGTAAACACTAAGAGAATTCTCACCGAAGTAAAAACAAAAACAAAAAACAAACAAACAAACAAAAACCTAAGTTCTATACTTAAAGTACTATCACTTTTTTTTTTCTCTTTACCAGTGATATTCGTCAGTGCAATTAGACAACAGAAAATAACTAGGAAAGAGAAATGCGAGAAGACCATTGTTCCTATAGGCAGATGCAATGATTGTATGACTGGAAAATATAAGGGAATTCACTAAAATGTATTTCAAATCGAAGAATCCTACATAATAGTAAACACAAAAATTAGTACACAGAAATCAATGTCTTTCATATGTATGTGCATCAAAAAGAGTGGAACATAGGGAGAGCTCCCATTTACAATAACAAAAAATGTAAAACAGCAAATAATGACAACAAAATGTGTAAGATCACTGTGAGCATTTAAAAGGTCCTCAAAGGATATAGGAAGAAGCTAGAGCAAATGGAAAAATTTATCATGTTCCTGTATAGAAAAATAATGATGTCATTCTCTTTAAGTTAACTTATAAGTTTCACATGATCTAAATAAAATCACTATTGAACTTTTTGAAAAACTGGTAAGTTTATTTTGCAATTCAAATGGAGAAAAAATAAGACTAATCAGGAAAGTTCTGAAAAAGAAGAACACTGTAGGGGAACCAATTCTACTAGACTATCATAGCTACTTTACTGTCATTATTGAGATGAAATACTTGACACTCAAAGTTAAAAGGGGAAAGGTTTATTTAGTGCACAGTTTGTAGAGGTTTCAGTTCCGTAACTGGCTGGTTGCAAGCCAGGGTAGCACATGACAGAGAGATAGCAGTTCATGGCTGTGGAAAATGGTAAAGCAACAAGGAAGAGGCAAGACTTTTTCTAAACCTTATATTGTATGCAGGCCACCCGCCATAGGGTGGGTGTAGCACTTATATCCTTAATCCTAGCCAGTACTATGCTAAAACAGTCTGTGGACTGATATACTAATTACATGTCCTTAATCCCAGCCTCACATACTGTGCATTCAGCCACCTCTGAAAAAGTCCTATGACCACATGAGACTTTAGGGGGACATCTAGACACAAGCCACAACATATACTTTAAGACTTATTATTAAGTGCCTCATTTACTGAAGCTAATTGAAAAGAAGCAAATGGATAGTACAGAAGTAGATCTAAATGCATATGATCAGGCTGGCCAAATAGCTCAGCAGATTAAAGCACCTGCAAGCCAGCGCAGGGGCTGAGGATTTGATTCTCAGGCCTGTCATGCTGGCCCTGTCCCTGGGGTGCACAGAGTTCACAATTGAAACTAGGGGTGGTGGTGCACACCTGTAATCCCAGCTCTTGGGAAGCCATAAATAGGTGGATCAATACAGTCCAATCTAGTAGTGAGACCTTGAACACCCTGTAGACTCTTCTCTAAAATACAAAATATAAAAAAAAGAGCATATGATCACTTACTCTTTAATAAAGGTAGCTTCTGACTTCATTAGAAGAAAAGAATAAATATGTGTTACAGGGATAACTGGTAATCTTATGTTGGGAAATAAAATTGGATTTTTATTACCCTTAACCTTTAGGTGTAAAAAAATAAACTATAAAAGGGCCAGGAAGACATCTTTCAAACTGGTTTAGTTACTTTTTTCTCATTGCTGAGACAAAACACCCAATGTTAAAAGTTAAAGGAGCAAAGGTTTATTTCAGCTCACAGTTTGTAGAGGTTTCAGTTCATAGTTGGTTGGCTTCAAGGCAGGGTAACATGGCATTGGGGCATTGGAGAGGAGAAATATTCCCCAATGTGGCAGGTGAGGCAGACAGCAGCAACCAGGAAACCTACATCTCTCTTTTATCTCTTCCAGGCTCCCCACCTTTCTGGTGGTACCACCCACCCCAGGGTGGGCCTTCCCATTATCTGTACCCCAGATTATGTTTAACCAATCTGTGGATTAATTTAGTAATCACTACCTTAATCCCAGTATCAAGAACTGTGGATCTAGCTACCTCTGAAAAGCCTCACTTGTGACTACAAGGGGCATTGGAGGGTATCTGAACATCAGCCCTGGCCCCCAAAGGACTCGTATGCATCTATTTATGTAAAAGGCATCCAGGCCACCTCTAAGAGTTGCTAATGTCCTAGCAGTTTTCCACATTGCTGAAAAGTCCAAGTTTTAAAGTCTCCTCTGAGATGTAAGGCAAATTCTTGGTTGTGATTCCCTGTACACATGAAAAAAATGGAATACTTCCAACATACAAGGGCACAAAATAAACATTTCCTGCTGCTGAAAGTGCATCAGGGTGGACATTAAGTTCTATAGTTCCATGACCAGCATCTGCGGTAATCTGTAGCAAAATATGACCTCCAAAGGCTTAGAGTGGCTCAGCCCCTATGGCACTGCCAATGGTTGTAGCTCCCACAGCTTCTCTCTTAGACCAGCTTTGTGTACTACTTATAGCTTTCTCCATACGATTCCTGTTCCAGGCTTCTCCAACCTTCTTCAGTCTTCTCTACACCTTTGGCTTCATATTCATAGCTTGGCATATTGCCTGGCTTCCCATGCAGCTTTTTGAAATCTGGATAAAAGCCTTTCTGAACCTACAACTCTTGCATTCTGCATGTTCCTAAAAGCAGAACCATGGGAATGATGCCCAAGTCTGCCACCAGCTGGAGCAGTAGCCAGGCTTCTTTCCTTTTGGTGGTAGGGATTGATTGCCTAGATTACTGAACGCTGTGAATCCAATCCTGAGGAACAAATGTCCCAGGCTGGCACTACTCTAGAACGTGGTGCTCTGGGCCTCTCTTCTCAAAGAAAAGTCTCTCTCTTTGTAACTCTGAGTCTGCAAAGTCTGGAGTTCTGCTGGTTCTTGTGATGATCCCATTATTTATGTTGTCCTATTCCTTCCCAGCAATCAAGTTCTCCTCTGCTCCTTTGCAGTCTACAGCTTTACTGCAGTTTCTTTTCTGTCCAAACTCAAAATGTTTTCAATCATTCTGCTTGGCACTTTGTTCTTGATTCTCAACATTGGTCTGCTAAAAAGCCTTAGCAGTAGCTGTGCAACACTTAAATACTAGACTATTTTGAAATTTCATCTGCCACGTTACTTAGTCCACTGACATTAAACTCAACCTTAGGCAAAGACTCTGGATAAGAGCAAAATACAGACACATTTTCTGTGAAAGCATAAGATGCATGGTCTGAAGTCCAATAGCCAATAAAGTTTTTGTTCCTAGATAGGACTTCCTGAATTTGGTCTTTACCAGCAGCATTTATGTCCATATTCTAGTCTTCTGACCAAAATCTCTCATCAAGTACAGCTTAAAGCATTTCAGGACTGCTTCTTCAGCTGGTATTTTTCAAAGCTTTCCAAATTCTTTTCACAAGCCAGTTCCAAAGAGTCCTGAACCATGTGGTCAGGTACAGTCACAGCAATGACCCCACTCCTGGTACCAAAATCTGTTTTAGTCACTTTTTGTGTTACTGATGCAAGGTACCCCGCACCCAAAGTTAAAGGACATAAGGTTTATTTCAGCTCACAGTTTGTAGAGGTTTCGGTTCATAGTCAGCTGGTTCCAAAGGCATCATAGAAGGGAAACTTTCATGGTATGGCAGGCGGAAGGGCAGTCAGCAGCCAAAACAACAAGCAGAAGGCCTGCTTTCTTCCTGTCTGTTTGTATTCCACCTGGGCTACAAGCCTACTGAGGGGTGTTCCACACATACCCCTACTGAGGGTGGGGCTTCTATTATCTACAACCTTAGTTCCAGTATCATATCTTTAATCCACATTTATATACCACAATTTAGCCACATTCAAAATTCCTCACCTGTGACAGCATGAAGCTTTGAGAGACATCTAGATCCAAGCCATAACACTGACCAAGACTTAAACCCAGATAAAAGTAAAACCTGCTTTATTTGACTAGGTAAAAATTTGGTAAAGTAATCTGAATAGCAAAGGAAATAAACTTAAGTAAATTGTAAAGACAAGACACCAAAAGATTGATTGCTCTAGTAAGTAAAAAGCTCCAAAGAGTCAATAAAAACAAATTTAAATCCAGTAGAAAAAATTTAGGCAAATAATATCACTGAGGAATTCACAGAAAGAAAAATATGAATGGTCCTTTAAAATATACTCAACCTTCCTTCCTAAAAAACTATATAGAACTCTATATATTTATGGATAATTTTTATCTGTCAGTTTGTTCAGTAAGAGAAATAAAATCAAGATGCTGAGCAATATGTGAGAGCAGCTTTTGGTACAAAAGACAGGTAAGAGTTTAGGGGCCTGCTGACTTAGGGTGAATGCTTACACTTGCATCTACCTACACAAGAGATCCGGGAAGCAGACACAAGTGATAATGGGTTGCCATTAGGAGAGGTGGTATGAGCTGGACTACAGGGGAACTTTTTTGTTGTGCCCCCTTTTCCAAAGCCATGTGTTATATGCTGAGGTTTTCTTTCTTATGGCTTTGTTTTTATGAGACAGGGTCTTGCTATATAGGTGAGGGTGGCTGTCAATGCATAGCCACCCTTCTGCCTTAGCCTCCCACACTGTAGGATCACAGGTATGCACCAGTACACTCTGGAATAGTGTTTTCCTTTGTTTTGTTTTCATCTGGGATTTTATTTTATTCTGAGACACAGTCTTACTATAGTTCAGGCTGGCCTTAAACTCACTTTGTAGCCCCAGCTGGTACCACTTTATACCAATCTTCCTACCTCAGCCTCCCAAATACTGGGATTATAAATGTATTCCACCCTGCATGACAGTATGTGTTCTATTTTATTTTGTTTTATGCATCTAGTACATGGCCTACAGGGTCTACAGGGTCTCACTACACAGATCGGACTCATAGTGATCTTCCTGTTTTTCAGCCTTCCAAGCACTGAGATTACAGGTACCGGCCACCATGCCTAGTCTCAATCTCCATCTCAGTGTGCCCTGGGGGCAGGGCTAGCAGGGCAGGCCCAGGATCAAACCCCCAGCCCCTGCGTCTGCCTAAGCAGGTGCTCTAATCTGCTAAGCTATCTGGCCAGCCCTTGTATGTATTTTTAAAATGGATTATGCTAACAGGAATCAGACCTATGCACTAATATATTTACATTAAGTGATGCTGATGCCCTGATTCTTCATCTACAGAAACATATATAAAAATGCTTTTGCTCCAATGAAGTTTATTTTGCCCAAAGTGTTCCCCATCCGAGCAGGTCAGCAAGGATAGAGGCAGAGTTCCTCAGCATCCACTGGGAGTTTCTCAGGTAAAACCGGCATCATCTCAACTCACTAACTTTTATTAGGCACTGGAGTGTTTGTTTGCAGAGTAGCAGTGCGTTTGCTGAGTGTGCAGTTTGCCTTTCCCCTGATGATGCCCTGTGGATTGGAATCAAATTTTAGATGCTTGTTTTGCAAGTTTTTAATAGAGATGCACATTGTGATTGCTACCAGCTTGAGGCACCCCGATTCACAATTAGAATATAGTTCTGATCTTGTACAACAAAGGACATAAATGTTGCAGGTAGAAGGGGTCATGGTGATCAGTTGGTGACCCTTCCCCCTTCCAGCAGGGGGAGCCCTCCATTAAATAGGAGATACCCAGCTAGGTGGTACTTAGGCAGAGAGCAAGCTGAGGTTCTGAGCGCCAATTCTAGGTGCTTTCTCATTTGTCCATTTGCCCAGATACAAAATGCTTAGTCTGGTCAGCATAATATTACTCTGTGGAAAAAGCAGCAGGGCAGCTTAGCCTCAGGACAGTGACCTGACATCAGTTGCCTTAAACAAAAGAGCAGTTAGCTCTTGTGACTGAAAGTTCCCAAAACCTAATTTTGTCTTATTTTTAAAATTTTATTTAGGTTTTCATTTTTTCAGATTCCAACCAGATGCAAAATACAGTTGGAAACCAGTATACACTAGTTTTTCTCTGATGGAGTAGGATCACTCAGATTTACTCCAAAAATATGCAACCTTGAAGCAAAGATTTTCTTCTTGTTCAGTTATACTGAGGCAGGAAGATTGCAAGTTTAAGCCTAGCCTGAGTAACTTAGTGACTTACTGAAACTTAATCTCAAAGTTCAAAAAGAAGTTTAAAAAGGCCTGCATTTATAGCTTAGTGCAAAGGTCCTTGGGTTCAAGCTATAGTACTAGAAAAAAAAAATCAACTTCTTCTTTGTTTGCTTCTTTATTTGGCAAACAAGCCTGATAGCAGAGCCGTTCCCTGGCCTTGTCTAAATATCTCCTAAGCCTAGAGCTCATCTAAATAAATAGCTACAAAAGGTAATTATTACCCTTCAGTAGAAGACAGAGGGGAGTGCAAGCAGGTGGTGTGCAAGTGGAGAGAGGATTGCTCCCCAGAAGGTGTTTAGATGCGGCAGTGGGAGCCGCACATGTGCATTGCATTGCCGAGGCTTTTCAGGTAGCACCCTTCAGATCTGTTCTTTGTTCCCTAGAAAATTCCTCCACTCTTCACATTTTTCCTCCCATTAAGTTTGACTTAGCAGGATGGGGTGGTTTCCATAGTTTTGATTAGTTATCCTGTCTCCTTGAGCCTAGAGACCCGCTGGGCTATACAGAGGTGGTGAGACTCCCTGGGAATCCTCAGCTGCGGGCTCCTGGCTGCTGGGACCGAGCTGGTGGTGGCAGTCTCTTGGCAAGATGCAGAAGTAGCACCTGGGAGAAACAAAGAGTTAAGCTGGCATTTTCAGGGCAAAGCTTGTCACTGTGGCCATGATGTCATTCTTTTGAAAGGGTTTCTAAACAAACAAGGGAATGCAGTAAATACTAGACTGTTAAGAACAGAATTTGCTATAGTAACTCTAGAAGGCACTGGCAGTTGCTTTGTAGTTTAAACTTTTTTTTTAAAGCACATATACATTGTTTGCAGAGCAAGCAGGTCAAAGATTAGATGCTGGCCAGCGTAGCTTATCACCTCTCAGTACTCTTAGGAAAAGAGGAAAGGAAGAGGGGATGACGCTGTAGGGTACGACAGTGTGAACACTCTGAGGGGGTCAGACTGCTTGTTGCTCTGTGCCCCATTCCTGCAAGGTTGAGAAGTAAGTTGCCTTGGCTTTGTTACCTGTCCTGCCTGTGGAAGTCTGTTCTTCTGGTGTGCACAAGTGAACACATTTCTCACAGGGTAATACCATTGCAGGGCACAGCCAGATGGCAGACAAGAATCGGCAGTGCGGACCCGGAGTCCTGAGTTATCTTTAGAGACTGGCAGCTGCTTTCGCTTTCACACTTGGCTTGCACTGACTTGTCTGGGCACTGGCTGTGTGTGGGCGCCTACATTTGCCCTCTGTGGAAGCATGCATGCTATTGAGAAGAGGTTTTCAGAGGACTTTAATTTGAAGCGAGGCCGGTTGTGTGTTCATTGTGTGATCTTGGACAAATCACTCAACTTATGATCGGGTTACAGTTGTGCAAAGTGGGGAGAAACAGCAGCATCTTAGCTATTTATCTCACAACATTGATGTGAGGATCAAATGTGACAAAGCATGCACAAGTGCTTTGAACATTATAATGCACAGCACAGAAGCTAATCTTTCCATGATCCAATCTTAGCCCCATAAATTTATAGATCTTTAAGCACTTCCGACAAAAGCCCTGAATTTTAAAGGAAGAAGCCAAAGTGGTAAGAGACTTAGCCAGGGCTGTGTACTTAACTAGTGAAGGAAACTGTTTCCCAGCCATTCTGAGATAGCTGAGATCCAGTTGGAAATAATGCCCTGCCCCCAAAGATGTCCATGACCTTCTCCTCGAAACTGTGAGTGTATGAGACTATATGCAAAGAGAAATTAAGTTTGCACCTGGAATTACCTTGGAAACAGCTGAGCTTAAAATAAGGGGCTCCACCTAGATGAAACAGGTGAGTCCAGCGTAATCACAAGCGTCCTTCAATTGAAAGGCATCAGAGAGGATGTTGGAGTGTTTTGCTGAGAGAAGCACTCCACACATTGCTGGCTTGGGACATGGAAGAATGAGGCCATGAGCCAAGGGATGGGGGTGGCCTTCTGGTCAAAAGAAAGGAGAGAGATCCTCCCAGATTCCTCAGGAGGTGTACTCCTGCCTTGCTTTTAGCTCAGTGGGACTCATAATGGACTTGTAATCCGTAGGATTCTAGAATAAGCTTGTGTCATTTGTTGTAGCAAGAGAGAAGACTAGCACAGGGGCTATGTTGCTCTAAGTCAAAGGGATCACAGTTGCTTGGGGAATTTTTTATAAGGAAAGAATCTGATGTCATGAGTGTATTCAATCACTTCTATGGGCCATGGCTTGGGAAAGATTAGGATATTAAATAAGTGGTCTTGGAAATATATTTTCCTCTCTCTGTAGCTAGCTTGCACTCTCTTTATGGAGGGTACACTAATAAGTAGGCAAATGCCTCTTTCTTTAGGGCCCTGGAACATCTTAGGGGAAAGTAAGAAAGTAGGCAGTCATGTAGAGAACATTTTGTTAGATGCCATTTGTGGGGGTGCTTTCTCCCTTGTCCCAATTAAAACAAAGTGGGGGAGGAGTGGCTTAGCGGCATGTCAGAGGGTCAGTTTGCCATCATTCCATCGTGGAGCTGAGGCGTGAGTGTAAGCACATTGGGAAGAAGGTTGGAATTCACAAGCAGAGAGCTGGCTTGGATCCTACCATCCCACAACACATCTCTACCAAGATCAACTCATTTCCATGTTATCCTTCCTGGATTTTTACCACCTCTTTTTTTCTACTCCCTTTGTTACTTCTGTGCCTCAGCTCTGCCATTGGTGTCTCTTTAGCTCTGCTCACTATTTTGTGCTTCTAGTACCTCGCAGAATGCCGTGTGTTCACTGAGTCTCCTCCAGTTGTGACCTTTGCCTGCAGTGTTTTGATATCAATGCCTGGCATCTTCCCGGTTTTAGTTTGGATATTCTGACCTGCGGTCTGACCTGATGTCTGGACTGGTTTGCTCCTTGGATAGTGCCAGCCAGGGAGATGATCTGCTTGGCTCCCCCTATCACTGAGGAAGCAATGGGGCCAGGGACCAGTTCCTCTATCCTACCTTCTGGCCCCAGGCTAGCCTTCCTCCTACACTGATACTTGCAGGGGCATTATTGCTAGTCCAGAGACAACTTGTACTTCTCAAGATCAGCCTATGTTCTTTGTAAAAGTTACTTACATGCTTCCTTTTTCTTTGTGCAAAATGAGAGCACAGGGGAAAAACCGAGAGACAGATGGTGAATAGTGAAGACCAGGATAGGGAATAAACTGGATCAAGATTGCATAAATGCCATGTTCTTGCTGGAGCAAAGAGACTTATGAAGAACATCTGACCACACATTGCCCATGTCCAGTTTTGACAACTCTGATCACATGAACAGCTGTGGCCTTCAGATGGGGCCAAGTTATATCCTATAACTAGAGTAGCTCTTACTGCTTTGGAACAAATATGAATGACTCAGATTCCACTGCTTTCCAGTTAATCAGCATTTCTGAAAAGGCCCTCCCAAGTTCTCCCCAGGGCAGTTCAGTCAATTCTTAACAAGAAAGCTATACTGCTCTGTGCTCATGATTGTTTTTTCTTTATAGGAAGCTGCAAGTCTGCAAAAATGTTTCTCAGTCCATTTACATTCAACACCTGCTGGGTGCTGCAGAAATAAAATGATGCATACATGATAGATAATAATAAGAAATGTAGCACTTGCCATTTGTTAACAGTCCTATTCATTATTCTTCACTACAGTGTGGCTTGATAGATTTGTGTTAGACTTTGACGAAAGAGAGCGATAGAAACATGGTATGTGCACACTGACCTGCCCTGTCTATGATCCCTGCGTGGGTGGTGGCATCTCAGACTTGCTAGGCACTGCTTGGAGAAGCATAGGGCCTCTCTCTCAGGTTGGCTAATAGAATTGTACACTTCCCAGTCCAAAAGTACCTAAGTTCACTGGCCAGGCTGACCAGTTTTAAGTATCCATCTCCTGTAAAGACATGACTTAAGAGTTAATTGAACTGTGAGCAAGACAATCCACGTCAAGCTAGTGTGTAGAAAGTGAAGACTATTTTTTGGTGGAACCCAGGTTTCATGAAGAGTTTGGATTGAGATGATTGTGGAGAGTCCAGGAAGTGCTTTCTTCATCTTGTCCTTCGCCTCCCATCTTAGTCACTTTCTCATTGATGGGACACAATACTTGCTGCCTGCAGCTTAAAGGAGGAAACTTTAGTTTGACTCAGAGTATGTAAAGGGAGTCAAGAAGGGAGATAAACTCTGAGCAGCAAACCAGCTCTACTGCTCCCGTAATCCAGTCACAGTGTGCTGGGAGTCTGGTCAGAAGGGGGGAGAGTACTGGAGGCGTGGCCTGGAAGGGTTTCCCTCCCTCCTATTGTCACACCATGAGTAGCCACTTTACCACTGTCCTGCTATGCCATGATCTCACCTGTCTCAAGGAGAGCTGACTACAAACTGTCAAAATAAACCTTTTCTTCTTTAGGTTGAAGGTGTCAGGTATTATGACCTAGTGACAACAAAATGAGTAAGAACCCTCAGATCCACCTATCTCCTTTCTTTGTCTTTCCTAGAAGATCCACTCACTCTGCTTCGTAGCCCACTTAAGAGCAGACTGCAGCAATAAGCAGACTGCCTGGGCCTCTCCTGTGTTCTTACCATGACCTCCTCTGAAGTTGTTAAGCTAGGAATCCCCCCAGCTCCAGCCCCCCAGACAGGAGACAAACATAGGCAGGCCAACACACTGAGGTCCTATCACTTTGTACAACCGTGGCATCCAGGAGCTTATCCCTGAGGATGTTCATGATGTTGTTAAGGAGGTCTTTGCAGGGTGAATAGTGTTTGAAAAGGTACCCACTTGTCTCAGTTACTCTTCTCTCATTGCTGGGACAAATACCTGACACTCAAAATGAATGAACAAAAGTGTTACTTAGCTTACAGTTACTGGAAATTTCAGTCCATACTCACCTGATTCCAAAGCAGAGTAGCACATGGCTGAGAGCAGCCTTTCATGGTGGAGGCAAAGAGCAGAGAACAAAGGGAGGAGTAGCAGCAACAATAGCTACAGAGAACAAGTCTGTCTCCTTTTTGTTGCATTCAGGCTGTCTGCCGCAGGCTGGGTGCAGTGCTCACACCCATAATCCCAGCAGTACTCAGAGTCATAATCCCAGCCTTGGATCATGAATTAATCACAATCTCTAGGACTGCACCTCAATGACTATATGAAACTTTGGGGGGACAACAACACACAAATCATAACACTACTACAGCAACCAAATGGCCATCTGTCATTGCTCCTCCATTTTATATTCATGACCGTGTGCTTCCTTGGAATCTATGTAATGACAGGTGAATCATCTCTTGTGACAGCTCAGACAGCCAGGATGCTTTTCTCGTGAGTTGAAGTGGATCTTCAGCCTCAACTTTGCTTCCTGCAGCTGCAGAGAAGGATTCTTGTTGTGATGGTTTAGACTGTTTCTGCAGCTCTCCTGTTTGTGGAAAGTGATCACATGGAGTGCTCATCTCAACAGTGGATTCACTCTCTGAGGAGCTCAGTAGCTGAATGTGCTGTTATAGGAAAGGCCTGGTCGGAGTCAGGTCACTGGGGCTGTGACCTGAGAGCTCATGTCCTTGTTCCCGGTTCCTCCCTGCACCTTCTGCTTCCTGCTAGCCGAGGTTTGAGCACCTTTCTCCACCATCAGTCCTTCTACCAACTGGTTCCTGACTCAGAGCCAGATGACAATGGACTAAAAGTGTGAGCCAAAACAAATCTCTCCTCTTTTATGTGGTGGGTGTTAGGAATTATGTCCCAGAGATGGGGGAGTGACTAAGACACTTCTCTTCCCTTGTAGCTGTTTGGCTGACCAAACCCCTGGTGACCACCCTCCCTGTGATGCATCTGAGCTCCACAGTCCTGGCTGCCCTTCTGCATAGGACCCATCCAGCCCATGGCCCTCTGCTAAGGATTAAGTGTTCATATCACCCACCAACATGATAGGTTCAGGAGGTAGGGTCTTTGAGAGGTGATTATGTCATGAGGATGGAGCCCTCACAAGTGGGTTAGTGCCTTTACTAAGGGCACCCAAGGGAGTTCCCTCCCCTCTTGTGCCTGTGATGGGTTGCAGTGACAGGACAGCTATCTGTGAACCAGGCCCTCCGCAAGCACTGAGTGTGTTGGTTCCTTGGTCCGGGACCTCCCAGCCTCTAGAATTGTAAGAAATGTGTATCTGTTATTTGTAAGCCACCTAGTGTATGGTATTCTTGTATAGTAGACTGACAAGATGAAAATTACTTCTCAAAGAGAGATTCTTAGAACCAAAGCCTGAGTAATTCTAGTTCCCCTTCTGGAAGGAGTATTGGGCAAGCAGAAAGATGGTCTACATCAAGGGTTGGGGATTTTTTTCATTAACGACCCAATTAGTAAATGTTTTTCCCTTCCCAGCCCATATGGTCTCTGCTTAGTTCTCTGGAGTAGCATCGGAGCTGCAGTATGTACGAGAGTGAGTATGGCTGTGTTCCAATAAAGCTTTATTTATGGACACTGTTATTTGAATTTGAGTTTCTTCCAACCATTTACAAATGTTAAAACCACTCTTAGCTCACCTGTTATACAAAAGAGAGTGTTAGGCAGGCTATGTACTGCGGGCTGTCATTTGCTGACCCAGTAACTAAGGGTTGGACTTCTGTAATTAAGGAAGCCAAGCATCTCCCTCATGCAAACAAATGCAACTCCTTCTTTGAATGAAGCATTCGGCTGCTGGAGGTGGAAAACATCACCTTCCACAGAAGAAAGAAGAGGTCAGAGTATTGTTTTAAAATATGAATGATACTTTTGGGAGAGATACTATACAGCCTCTAGAACTTACATCTGAATTAGCCCTGACTCATCTTGGTAAAACACTTGCCAACTAAAAATGGATGTTTTAATTCTGCCTTCACAGCACCTGTGAGGTAGATGCTTTGCTGTTCTCCTCACAGATGTGGTGAACAGCCCTGAACGAGGAAGGGCTGCCTCAGGGCCCACAGCTGAAGTCTTTCCAGGTGGGTCAAATGTTCTGCCTCCCCATGCTGTTAGAAGCTAAACCATTTATGGAGCAACCACTTGTGCTTGGCACACTGCAAAGAAATCCAGCAAATATGATCTTGAGTGAATAAGTCCCAGGTTCAGGGAGCCTGGAGTCCCGTGGGAGAAATACCTGCTGCACTGTTTGTGCTTGATCAGAAAAGGAGGCTAGGTTGCTTCTGGGTACTCAGAAGAGGACAGTTTCACTTGGCCTGGTTGTGGGCTGAGGGTCCTCTCTTGAGTGACAATCGGAGGAGGAGGGGTGGAAGAGGGCGTTTAATTTTAGTGTCTGGTGACGATAGGAACTGGGGAGGGTGGATCAGCGCTCTGGAGGGGGTGCAGGAGTGGGCATCTCACCTGCTTCACTAGTTTGCCAGCTGTGGCCCTGTTGCCAGGCAACAGTATTCTCTGATCTAGTCCCGTTTCCTCCACATGGGGCTTTGGTGGGTGTTGAACATGGCGACACAGGACCTCTGAATGTGTCAGACTGACTTTCCAAGCTCCCCTCTACCAGCCTGATTCAGGGTGTTGAGCGTTGAGAGCTGACACGCTTTGCTCCAACAGGCACACATTCGATCTGTGTAGTTGGGATGGTGTGAGTGTATGAACTGCTTGTTATTTTTGGGATCCCTTGCATGAAATACAGGCTCCCCGGCATTACCTGTTGGATAGGGCCCTTATTGTTTCATTAAAAATAAAACAGAGAGTCCTTTGAGCAATGGCATTAAAAAACATCTGGAAAGTAACCCTTCTGCTTTTCCAGGGAAGATGTCAGTGTTTCCAAAGGCAGGATTGATGAAAGAATTTTTGAGGCAGTCAAGAAAAGAAAACGGATCAGGCTTCAGGGACACTGGCATAAGTGAGAAAAAAAAATAACTCCAAACCAAAAAATATGTCTGTCTCTAGAAACAATAGTTCAGAAAGCTAACTCTTAAAAGCTGGTCTTGCCTGATTTGCCTCGGTCCACATCAGCTGTTCTCTAAGAGGGCACAGTGACAAATACTTTTTCTTTTTGAGCCCATTAACAAGTAATTATTAAACCTCCTCACTATGACTATCACCGTGTCAGTGGTATTAGGGCGGACTCCAAAGAAGCGAATAATGTGACACTCCTGTCTGTCAGACTCAAGTTCGGCAGAAGGGAAAGGATGCTTAATCCTGCAACAAACAGTGAGAAGCACTAATCAAACCTCAGGTGAGGGTATGAGAGATACTATAGGACAATGGAGGGGGCCTGGTGAGCTAGAGGAGTGATGAGAGGCTTTCATGCAGAAGGAGGGCTCAGAATTTAGATCAGCAGAGAAAATGAGAAAGACATTTTAGGAAAGGCAAACAGGAGGCAACAAGACACCCCCTCACCACTGTTAGAAACAGTCTCCATGTGTGATCTGGTTTCATTGTTTTCATTGAGAAATTGGAGGGTGTCTAACCTGAGTTCATCTTTCCCTTGCCAAACCTTGAAACCCTCTGGCACCTGCACCCACCTTTTCTCCTTTTATTATAATTGACACACTCTTTCTCTTATATAAAGTTAACTTCTCCCTTTGTCCTCAGAATGTCATTCCCATTTGTTCTTTTCATGAGCATTGCCCTTCTGAAGCCATTTTGCTCCTGTCTGACATGACATCAGAATTCTCTTTCATTTTAGCTCACCACTCCCATTAGTATACAAACCCACTTCTAGTACATCTATCTCAAAAATAACCCTGCGTATTCGCCTTATGTTGGGCAGCCATATCCATAGTAATGCAGTTTCTTTTTGAGGCAGTGCACAGTAATTATTAAGCCTCTTCCCTGACCATCCCAACAAGTATCCAACAGGCAGCTGGTTTTTGCTATAGCTCTGTAGATCCACTAGGGTTCCACAGATCTAAGCAAGGTCCTCCACTGTTGGTTATGTATACTGCTCATCTCCCTTAATCCCATGGTACCCAAAGTCTGCTATTCTTTGCCCAACACCTCTTCTATTCATGGTGAAAGTCAGAAGCCCAGGAGAGCAAGCCCAGTCAGGAAAGCAATTTCAGCCTCTTATGTGGGGTTATCTGTGCACCCCATTAACCAGAAAGTCATTGGGTCAAGACCGATATGCGAACAAGGAAGATAAACCTCCAAGAGCTTGAGGGAGAAAACTAGCATACTTGCTCAAAAGTCATCTACTGCATTCTTCTATGTTGAATTCCATTTTCTCTTTCTTTTAATAGTTTCTAGAAGGGAGTAGCTTCACTCAGTGTTCCCAGTTCTTTGTTTTCTCTGTCTCACTCCAGCAGTTTCTGCCATCAACAACTCCTCCCAGGCCCTTCTTTTCATCCCTGTTTGTCTGTTCAGGCTGCTATAACAGGGCATCATAGACTGGGTAACTTATAAACTGCAGGAAGGTGTTTTTCACAGCGCTGAAGCTGGGACATTCTAAAGTCAAGGAAATAACAGACCTGGTCTCTGCTGAGACCTCCTGGCTCACAAGTGACAGTTGTCTCTCTGCAACTTCACATGGTAGAGGAGGTGGAGGAGCTCACTGGGGTTTCTTTTAAGAGAGTACTCAGTTGATCATGAGGGCTCCAGGGTTGTGAGCTAATCACCTCCCCAGGGCCCTTCCACTAAATTGTATTACACCAGGAATTAGATTTCAATGTAAGAATTTTCAGGGTGCCAACACTGTCTATAGAGCTGTTGGTAGTATCAACTCCAGTGCCTGTGTGTCCACCCTCGTTTTACTGTCACCCTCTCTTGGTCGTATCCCATCCACATATTGGCCATTCTTTCCTTCTCAGATTCCTTTTCTTTCTGGTTTATAACATCACTCCCTGATTTTCCTCTTCCTTCCTCTCTTCCTGGTCACTGTGCTCTTTCCTCGCTTATCTTCTTCTCCCCAGCTTACTACTGATGGCTCTAAGAGTTTGGCCCAGGGATCTTTCCTTCTTCCTCTAGAGTATCTAGACTTTCACCAAGTTTTCAATACCACCTTTATGTGTTGATGACTCCTAAATGCATATCCCTAGCATAGCTGTCTCTGAATTTTAGTGTCTTCTTAGTCAGCTGCCTCACTACTTCCATTTGATACTCCTCAACCTTGATGTGTTCCACTGGAATTGCTATTTTCTCCATTCCAATTGCACTCCCTATCCCATCCCCATCCCCAAGTGTGAAGGTCCTTAAACAGACCACCTTAGCACTGCCTCCACAGCCTTTGTAAAGATTGCTCTGCTTTTTTGCTTTCTTGCCCCATTCCGTCATCTCCTTGAGGTTGATACCCTGTCATCTTCCAGTTCACCAAGTTGTGCAGTTAGATGTTACTACTCAGCGCGGTCTTCCTTGATCATCCTCTGTATTGCGGGCCACATTCCCTATTCTGCCTCATTTTTCATGTCAGTCTTAGGTTTCACCAGGTGCCAGAGTTAGTCAATGCTTTTATTCTATTGGATTGTATCTGTTTCCCTAATTAGACTATCACCCCCTCCCAGCAGCGTCTGGGTAAATCTTGGTTGAATTAATGATTCTGAAAGGACTTTGGAGCTTTCCAGTCTGCTGGTTGATAGCTTATAGACTCTGGACCCATGAAGGGTTATGAAATTACTCTCTCTATTCCAGGAACCCACAATGTACCAATCATTGCCTAGCAGAGGGATGAAATAATAAATCTCACTGATGGGCTCATTAGTCTCTTGCTCATCCACATGGCCTATGTTTCATGGTATCCAGTGGATGTCTAAAACCTTGGGTAACCCTAAAGCCCACACAAATCTGTTCTCATTCCTATACATTCAACCTATGCTAAAGTTTAATTGTAAATTAAGACAGAGATGAACATTTACTGTAGGTTTTAGGAATCTGGGATATTTTTCTTTTCTTATAAGTCAAGAACTTTCACCTTCTCACATAAAGGAAGCTTAAGGCTTTGCCTGGGGTACCTCGGAATTGCCAGCACTGCTTTAACTACCATCATTAAAATAAGAGTCATTGACTCCGAGTGCTATGGTGTCATCACAGTTCAATAACAGAGGCAGCTTCTAAGTGGTAGGCAGTCAGTGTGTTGGGTGTGGACACACCAGGCACAGGGGCAAATCACATCCTGAGTGGTCTGGAGCAGAGTGACACAATAGAATGTGCACCATTTAAAACCCTTGAAATGCTTTTTCTGGAATTTTCCATTGAATATTTTCAGGCCGGGGTTGATGTGGGGTAGCTGAAACTGCAGAGGGTGAAACTGCAGAAGAAGAGAGACTACTGTGCTTTTCATGTGATGGTGTTGGAAGATATACTAAATTCAGTGCATTTTATCGCCATCTTTCCTTCCTTAACATATGTGGAGTATACTCTTATGTGGGCTATTTTTTTTTTTCACACTCAAATGAAAAAAGTACTAACACCGGGCATGAGTCCTCTTTCTATGGCTGCAAAAGCTGAGAATCCACAGAGAAGTTATTCGCTCCACCTCACACTGCACTCCAGGCTGCAGAGGTCACTGGAGTGATGGAAAAGAAAAGGTCAGGAACTGGGGAGTCAGATTGCCTGTGCTGAGGATGGCCCATGATGACACACTCTGTTGAGGACCAGTTCAGCAGTGCAGTCCCTGGCTGTGGTGCTGGACCAGTTTGCATGATCAAAAGCCATGACTTCATGGAGGGTAGCAGCGGGTTGGAGCCTTAGCCAAGGTATAGCTTGGGATAGAGTATAGCCCCAGTCCAGGGGTCCTGGGTAGAGTATAGGCCTCCACTTCCCTATCCAGGTGGTGGTGACAGTGACAGAGCAAGTGTCACATGTTGACAAGGACCAAGTGTTTCATGGAGAGAAGCACCCAGAAAGCATGGAAGAGCTGAGGGCTTGCAGCAGTGCATAGGAAGGAGATGGGGTGATTTCTGATGACTCAGCTCCAGTAGAGGAGGTAGATGAGAGGGCATGGTGTGACAGAAGTGGTGTGGGACTTGGGTTTTCCTGGGCTTTGTGGCATTGAATAGATCATTGTCTAGGATGGATGCTACTGAAGCTGACTTTCTTGTCTCCCCACTCCTGCCTCCATGGCCTGTGCTCCCCCATGGGCAAACCTTCCCTCCTTATCTCCTGACTCGGAGTTGCAGCCTCTTGGAACTGTTTTCCATCTGGTACACATTTCAGCTCCATGTCCTGACCCCCAGTTAAGTCTCTGGAGTCAAGTTTCTAGCTTAGCCAACGTAGAATCTTGTCACACTGTCTTTCCTTGAAAGACTCCCCTCTCAGCTTCAGTTGCATCTCTGAGGCTGTCTCCCCCTCAGTAATAATGATAAGAAGAATAGTGCTCATTTCATAGTTTTCTGTGGAAGATGAAAGACTCATCTGAGATGCTGCCTTCCATAGTGCATGGCCTGCATATCACTCACTATGCATCACTGCATATAGAATGGCTGAGTTGAGAGAAATGGCCACATTCTGACTCTGTCTTCCGTGCTTTCTTTACCCTTACTCTGATTTATGTGAGAGGCCAATAGAAATCATGTCCTTAAATCCATCCCTGGGGTTCTGAGTGACTATGTGATCTCTGGAGGGTTCCCTGACTCTGCAGTCTTATACCAAGAGCCCTCAGGGTCTTCCCTGCTCTCCCTGTGTGAAGCTTCACCAGCAGCATGTGGAGCAGGTGCAAGATTGTGTGACTGCCCTGTCCACAGGAGATACAGCTGAGAAAGGGCTTGTCCTAGCCTGGGGAGTGGTGCCTGCCCATGAACATTGCCCCAGGATGGTCATTTCGAGCCAGGCCCCTCTGCCTTTCCACAGACACATACCTGGGGAGTACTAGAAGCCATTTCCACCCCAACTCAATATATTCAGATGCTGACCATGTAGAGTGCCCACCTTTACCAGGCTCTACAGGAAGGCATTGGGCAGAGGTTAGAACTGGAGGGAAAGGTGAGAAGATCAGCATCAACTCAGGGACCCAGACCCAGGCTCAGGCTCAGCAGACCCTGCTTCCTCACCTCCTCCTGCACCCTGGTGTTTTCTTTAACTGGAATTGACAGCAGGAAATGATCATGCTGGGCAGTGTGTTAACAATCATCGATTGGCTACATCCTTATCACTGGATACCTGGGAGGGAAAAGCCAGACTATGATCCTCAGAGGAGGTTACCCAGCTTCACCGCTGAGGACATGTGGTGCCTGGCTCTCTGCCTCTTCCAGCTGCTAGTGCCCACCCCTAGCCACAGTTCTATCCCAGCCCATGCCTTCTGGTCAGGCTGGGCAAAGGCAGGGACAGAACTGGCAAACATCTTGGGTTGCCTGGCTCTTTCTAGTTTTCGCACTGAATGTCCTACATTTGGGAGACCTTTCAGTCCTGGGTAAACTGGCTAGGTGGTAGCCCAAGTGTGGAAAAGGGAAGTGTTGTTATTGCTCCTCTTCCTCCTTTTGCAACATCATTATTGTTGCTACTGGCATCACCATGGCCACCATCATTAGCATCATCATTGTCACTAGTAATAGCCACTATTGAGCTCTTCTTCTAGGCCAAGATACTTGCTACATGCTTCAATCTTCATGAGGTGAGTAACAACACTATTGTCTAATCAGCCATGCATGGGTCTGTTTCCCAAATGCCTAGGTTTCAGCCTTGGGTCAGCCTCTTCCTGGGACTGCTGTAGGTCTTCGCTTATAGAAAGGGGTTTCCTTAAAGCCTCTGTTGAGTTCTGGTTTCCAGCTTCCTGCTCCCTCCATGACTGTGACCTACTGATTGTCACAGGCTCAGATGATTGACACCAGCCTTGTTCTTGACCTGTTTCATCTCAGAATTCTGCCAGAGCCTAGAGCAGTGGCGCCAAACCTGTGGCATGTGGGCTGCAGTGGGCTGTCTATCCTGAAAACTCTTGAAAGATTCCCCATTACTGGCCCAGAGTGTTTCATTTGAAAGCTCTTGGCGAGGCTTAGCCTTTACACATGTTCCCTGACTCCCACAAAGTTGCCTTCTGACTGCACCCCAATGGCCCTCTTCTTGTGCCTTCTCCATTGGTCAGAAAACATTCCTCTTCTCTCTACTGCCAGGTTCATTGGCAGTCTCCTGACTGCCCAGGAACTTGCCTGATCCTGGGTCCTAGTGCCTTTGAGACTATAGGTATATCTCTTGTTGATTATAATTGGTGGTTGGGTGGCCTTCCCAGCACTGTGTGTAACTGGTTTATGTTTGCAGGAATTTTTCCTTCCTGCCCTATTGATATAACTCAAGGGATCCAACCTTTTTCATATCAACTTGAGCATCCTATAACTGGGGAGACAGATTGACCACTTAGAGTAACGTCTTGCACTCCAAAGGCACATATAATGACTTTTGGATGGGGTGCGCTCGATTAAAATCAAATTGATTCAAATCATGATTTGAATCACTAGTCGGGGAGAGTCAATTAAATCAATACTTTCCTTCCAAATGCATTCCTTTCTGATATAATTTTAATGCATAGCCTTCACAACTCTGACAGAGATAGATGTGGTTTTCATTTTTAGAAGTTACATACCATGCATTTTTAAGCTGTGATTTATTTTGACATTTCGTTGAATCAATTTTGCAACTAAGTCTGAGTCTTGAGTGATGACTTGGTTATTTTATTTACCAAAGCTAATCAAACAAATGTGTATAATTTTCCCAACAAAATAAGCATGTGCACTTTTGAATGTTTAACTATTTTTTTGCTATAAATGTAAAAATGTACATTTGCTGAGCTAAATTAGACTCTTCCACCCAGATCCAACCCCAAACACTTGTGTTAGTATATTTTTGGGTGAACCCCATCATTACCTTCCCTGCTTCTTATTTACATGTCAGAAGAGAAAGGATAACTTTTGTACTCATGTTGTTCCCACACCATTTTTACGTTCCGATGGGGCTACAGTCATCTTTCTTAGAAAATACTCTTGCTATAAGTGGAGAAGAAATAGCTGCAGTTACCAACCTGACATTTGTCTTAATCATTGTGCAGATCCTGGTGCTTGACCTCTGCCAGCTATTCATGTGACCTTTATTGAAGCCTTATCAGCATCTTCTGTGATTAACTGAACCTTGCGATATCTGAACACATTTCCTTCCCTAGGATCAGATGGACTTTCTTTTCAGGAACTAGTTGGCCAACAATTCAATATTTGGAATCAGATTTTTGTTTTAGATAGGGCACCGCTGTGGAAGGGTGTGCTTCTTTTTCACCATTTCAGCTTCTGAATTTTGGGAGAGACTTCGTAACTTGAGAGGCCCAAAGGACGTGTGAGTTCATGGTTGTACCTGTGTCTTTTCTGAGACTGTTTCTGGCTCTGACCCCATGGCATATTCTCTTAGAAGTGGGCTACCAGTTCTTTATCTGCTGGCGAACAAATGATCTGTGTCTTTCATGGTGAACTTGGTACCTGTGGGCTTCGTTTCCCTAGGGCTGGCAGTGCTTGGATACCATCATCTCACCCCATTCATGCACTTTGAAGTGAAGAGAATGCCTGTGACTACTGTTGGAAAGGGTGCAGTCATTTCCTTGGTCCTTCTTCAGATTAGCTCTTTAATGTACAAAGGATGCGACACATAGAGTCACAAAGAAACCATGAAAAACCACGTTCTCTGGAACTCCCAGAAGAGAATGTTTGCTGTGCTTAAATCATTTCTAGACTTGGGTAATTTTTCCTTTGTCATTTTCTCTGCAAAGTAATGATTAAAAAAATTTCTCCATGCGTGGATATCTATTGTTTCTTCATACTTGGGTTTGGGTGATTTCTTCTTTGTCATTTTCTCTGCAACCTAAATGATTTTTTAAAAATAATTATCCATATATGGATATCTAACTATTGTTCCTTTTGCATTGATTCTTGCTGGGCTTTTATAGAGCTGTGCTAAACATCTTGGTGTAGCAGAAACCGTAGAGTTTTTAATAAGAATAACAGATTTAGCAAGTAACAATACAAGGTACCCAGTTTGAGTATCAAGTAATAGCAATGAATTAACTTTCTTTTAGTATAAGTGCTACATCCTTCCTCTGAGATATTTAAGATATACTGAAAGCTTATAAATGGTTTATCTGAAATTCATGCCTGGCCAGGTGTCCTGCATTTTGTCTGGCCTCCCTCTTCTCCTTGTTATTCGTGGTAATAGTTTTTCAGTGTCCCAAATGTGCTGAGTAATATAGTCTGTGTTTAAGCGGTCAGCCTTATTGAGTTAATTGGGCATTCCACTCTTCTGTGTCTTGTTTCATTTTTTTAAAAAATCCTTTCGCTCAGCTGGTTTGCCCTGCACACAGTTCTTATGGCCACGTGCTACTGCTTCTTTTTCCTGAGTACGTGTCTGACACTTGCAGGACTCCTGCCTACCTCCGCCAACCTGGGCAGGGACCAGCTCTCAGGGGACTTGCTAAGTCCAGGACCGCTGAGGTAGCAGCAGTGCCCAGCCCTGGTTAGCCCTGTGGAGAGTAAGAAGCCCAGTGTCTGATGGTGACCACTAGAGGGATTAGCTGCAGGAGGAGCTGAGGGACAGGAATATCAGTGTATCCAGAAGAGCTATGGATCCAGGGAGACCCACATGGTTCCGTGAGACTCCACACGGCTGACAAAGCCTGTGGGATGCATTTGGTTGGAAACGACCTTTTTGCCGGTTGATGAGAGCCTCCCCAGAAGCCTTTATCTCTGGGTTCATGGCTTTCCACCTGGAGGAGGCTTTCTTCCTGTCTGTCTTCCCTCCTGATGCAGACCATTGGTGATGGCAGTAGTTTCAAAGAACTGTCCCAAAGAAGTGGTCACCAGAGCCAAACACAGCATGCGTTGCCATGTCTTATTGCTTTGTTTCCTAAATTAAAAATTGTTTACAGCTGACTTCTGCCCCCCACCCCACTCTGAATGCAATTCCAGCACATCGCGTAGCTCTTTGTACCCAAAGACTGATCAGAAGGGCTCTGAAGCGAGGCCCTGAGTGTGCAGCCCTGCCGTCTTGCTGGCTGTGAGCCCTGTTTTGCCCTGTTGTCCAGTACCTGGGTTCTGCCAGCCTACGTCTCATTCCTATCCTCTGTCTCACAACCTGGTGCCATTTCCTGATGTGGACCATTGATTTGCTCCCAAGCCTGAGCCTCCATGATGCTGTCCAGCTTCTGAATGTCTACCATGCCTGTCTGGAGTGGGCAGTGTGGCCCAAGGGTCCAGCAGCACCCTGTTCCAGTTCTCCTGTGATGGTGGCCTCAAGACAGCTCCCATTACCTGGGCTCAGTGCGGGGGCAGTGGGACTGATTGATCAGGTCCCTCAGGTGGGCAGAGAAACCTTCACCAGAGAAACTTGCCAAAGATTGCTTTGATGAGAAAGTCAGGCTTCTTCCTTTATTCTCAAGTACTTAGTTGGCCGTAAGTCTGGACACACTTTTGTGGTAATCTTTGTCTCACCTCATGCCCTCCTAAGTGAGTTCCTACATCTTCTCCACAACCTTAGACCCACCTCACCACATGATTTTCCTCTATAAAAGTCCCTGGAAGAGATAGCTTCCCGGGGACACCTACTTGGAACCCCCTCCTGTCCTTCTCTTGGACAGGAGCTTTCTTTCCCTCAATAAATATGTTCTCATTAAAAATAAAATAAAATAAAATAAAACAACAGTGTTTTCATATCAATCTGTGCTCCTATAATAAAGGATAATCCAGTTAGGGCTGGGTGGGGCCTGTTCAGGTAAATTTAAGAGTGTCTCATGTTATCAAACTTAATTAACATCTTCCCAGGCTCACCTCATCTCTGAAAGCTGTCCAGGAGGATCATTACCGTTCACATTCTCTCTTTCTAATGAGCCTGAACTTTCAGTGCCATAGCTTAAACCTGATACTTTTCGGCTGTTGTCCCTGTTGACTAATGAATGTAATTGCTACTGGGCTTTTTTCCAGCCTCCTCATTTCTGAAGCAGCACTGTCCCCACTGCAGCCAGGGCTCTGGCAAGAGCACGCTGCCCCTCCACTTTCCTCTTGCGCGCTCTCCTCTTGCACACGGTACTGACCCTCACCTTTGCCATAAACTGCTTTCTTCCCTTGCTCCTGCCTCTCGGACTGCTGTGCCCTGTCCCTTGCACAGCATTGGGTGCCAAGCTCCTTGCTAACCCGGTGGACAGTTTCCCTTGGACATTATGTGGTGAATCTTGCTCACGTGCCTCACTAGCCCACAGTGGCCTCTTAACCTTCTGTGATTGTAAATCTACACATGTGCAGTGGGATTAGGAAGGGATGTAACTGTCCTGCTAATTATGGGATGAAACTCATTTCATAATTGATAGAATTGAGTGAGAAATATGTGTGTTTTGCTGGTATTCAGGGAAAAAGCTGCTTAATTAGGATGAGTGAGACAGTGAATGAAGATTTCTGGGGGTCTCAAAAGGGGACTTCGGGGCCATTTTGGTGCAATTATAGGATGTTATAACCGTTTCTATGTTATTTTGAAGTTTATCTTCACAGTGTAGGCTTTCTCCTGATAAAAGAATTCTTATATTTATCAGACTAGACTAGCCTCTTTGGAGATTGATAACAGGAAAAGAGGAGGAAAGAGTGTCTAGAAAAAGGAGAACGTATTTCCAGTGATATAGTCATTGAAAGAAAAAGAAGGGTTGAGGTTAAAGAGAGAGATGGTAGAGTGGAGAGAAGCTGGAATGACTGGAGCTGAGCTATGAATGGCTGAAAGTGGTTGTCTACCAGACCTCGCAACCTATTGGCGTGATACAGGTAAAAGGCAGTAGTGGGAAGGTCCACAGCTTATCATTGAGGTGAGACCTTTACAATTGGGCAATCCTGGCTTGAATACTGGCTGCTGTGTCTCTGGGCATCTCACTTAGCCAAACTCTTGACACCCATCTGTAAACCAGGTCTAGTCATGGTTGCCTCAGAACCAACCCTACTCCCAGAAACAGCATGCCTACCCCTCCTCTCAGCCCACTGTCCTCTGGAGGTCTCCTTCCATGAGAGGCCCATCAGTCGGGAAGTAGAAGGGGTGGGGTCTATGAGATTGGCCCCTGTGGGAAGAAGCCACCAATGTCCCTGTGATGAGCACTGTTGCACATGCAGAATGGGTACTAGAAGGGGGAGGTGTGCACATATTTACATATATACAGATTATATATTTATATTACTATTTTTAGTATATAAATACTAAATACATATATAAATATATATTTATGTTATATATTTATATTATTTATAAATACTCTAGGAGTATTTATATTATTGCATTATTCATAGTTTCTGATTTTCTCAAATAGATTATGAGTTTCTTGAGGCTACCATATATATAACTTCTAAATATATAATCTGTATATATGTAAATATGTGCACACCCCCCCAACTAGTACCCATTCTGCATGTGCAACAGTGCTCATCACAGAGACATTGGTGGCTTCTTCCCACAGGGGCCAATCTCATAGACCCCACCCCTTCTACTTCCCGACTGATGGGCCTCTCATGGAAGGAGACCTCCAGAGGACAGTGTGCTGAGAGGAGGGGTAGGCATGCTGTTTCCGGGAGTAGGGTTGGTTCCCAAGTGTGGAGCTGTGAGTAGAGTGTGGATTTGCATCCCTACCTGTCCCTTGAGAGCCACATGCTTTTGGGGCTGATCCTTCAACTTCTCTGCATTCTGCCAGCCCCTGAACTTAGCCCTGAGTTCTGATTTTCTCATACTGGAAATGTGGCTCTAATAAAACAGGCCTTGAAGGCTTGTGTTCTGCAGAAAGTGTTTAGGAAATGACATCGTAAAATATCATGCCTTTGAGTGCCGATTGCTTTACACTGAGGACATCGGAGTAAGAGCAGAATGGGCAGCGGCTTGCTCTGAGCTCCCCTGACCTGCCTGAACTCAGGTCCTCCAAAAGGAGCTGGCTGCCAGGCATGCTCCTCTGCCTCCTCGGGTATTTCTCCCTTTGGGAGATAACAATATCACAGGAGAGGAGACAGGAGGTCAACGTGGCCCTAGGTGGATGTTGTCATAGGCTCTCACCTAGTCTCCTAAGACCCTCTTCATCTTTTTCCCAAATCATTGCTCCCAACTCAGTTGTCTTCTTCCCTTTGCTCTTCCCTAAGGAGAGCATGTCAACTTCTAGGCCTCACTAGATTGGGGGGTGTTCATTCTTCCTTTGTGTGATACCCTCATGCATGTCTAATCCTCTTCTCCTGTTAGCCTGTCTACTTTCAGTTCATTTCATTGCTTTCATCATGAAGCTCCCAAAGAACTGGTAGAGGGAAAGTTTTCTCATTCTTACAATGCAATGCTTGACTATAATGGGTGTTTACTAAATAGAGGAGCAGAAGAGTACCTCTCTAAATGTGTGTGGATGGCACCACATCCCCACCACTCCCTCCCCAACACTCTGACTCTTCCAGTTGCTCTTCACATATAGCAGATTTCAGGGCTGCTGGAGTTAAGACCTCTAATGGCCAGCTGGGTGGGTTGGTGGATGTTATGGCTTATGTCTAGATATCTCTCAAAGCCTCCTGCAGTCACTGGTGTGAATTCTCAGAGGTTGATGAGTCCAGAGTGTTGGATACTAGGACTAAGGATGTGATGTTGGCATTAGCAGTGTGATGCTGCGATGAAGGAAGGCCCACCCCAAGGCAGGTACCTGGAAGGGAAGAAAGGGAGAGACAGACTGTTGCTGGGATTGATTTGGCTGCTGCCCTTGCTTGCTGCCTTCTGCCTGCCCTGCTTTGCCATGGAATGTTTTTCCCTCCTTGTTACCCCTTTGCCTGGCCAGGAGCAGGTGACTGAAATGTCTATAAACTGTGACTTAAATAAAGCTTTCTCCTTTAACTTTGAGTGTGGGGTATTTGGTCTCAGCATTGAGAAAAATAATTAAGACATGGAGTCATTCATTCAAGAAGTGTTTATTGAAACAAGCATCAAGCATAGCTTTTGGCTCAGGGAATTAACAACTAGATGCTGGCCCTGCTCTTGGGGGTCTCATGGTCGTGTCTGTAGGGGGCTTTACGAAGAGTGCTATCCCAGACTCAGGCCTTTGCCGCAAAACCTTCCAGAGTGCAGAGCCCTTTGTGGAGGAAGGGTCTTATTATTATGCGTTTGGAACTTCCTGCCAGTCTTGAAGTGAAATCATGTTATTCAAATGGAATATTTCTGATTTAATAATCAATTCACCAGTGAAAGGAGAAGGAGCAGCCTGCCAGACCTGGTGGAGTAAATCATCCCGAAAGCATCCATGGAGCAGCATCCCCTAATAGCTCTTGTAAACATGCTGTCACTCTCGGGGCTGGGCGTGGGCCAGCAGACGGCCGCTCTCCTGACGCTGCTGCTCTCTGCTTCTCGGAAGCACTGTGATATCCAGCTGTGACATACACTCTGCATCCGTCAAGGCATGCTTTCCAAACTTCTCATCCCCAAGACCAGAGATTGTTTGTGATTGTTTCCAAATCAATCAACAAACCTTTCAAGGCCGTCTCCAAGATAGCTGGTGGCTCCAAGATGTGCACGACACACTGACAATGGAGGCTTCATGAATAGTCAAAAGGACTCATGATGTTTTGCACCTGCCCTGTCACAAGTGTTTTCCTGCACTGTCCCTCCTTAGCTCCAGTTTACAGAGGAGGTAGCTAAAGCATTTGAGGTCAAGGGATACTGTTCAAGTTCACACAGATGACCACTGATGGGGCCGGCTCTGTGGGGTATGCTGTCTGCTTGACACTGTCAGCTCATCTGCAGTGACCACCAACCCTCTGTAGTCTCTACATCCCCTGCCCTTGGGGTCTTTCCTCACCCACAGTCCTCTTCAGCATCCCCAGCGAACAGGCAGATGTTAGCATTGTGAAGTTCCTCTGGTTATGGTCATAGGCAGAGGCCCCTGCGTGGCAATGGAACGCCTCTCCCAGACACCATCCCCTCCCCTGGGCTAGCCCAGTGGCCCCACTGTTGAGCCTTCTGACTTTTGTCCGCAGAGGCCAGTGATGCTTTAAAATGTGAATCAGGTCAAACCCTAGCTCACAGCCCTTTGGGGGCTGTTTGTCGCTTTAGAATAAAAATGTGCCCTGCCCACCAAGGCCTCCAAGGCTAAGTACGAGGTAGCTCCTCCTTTTCCTCCCTGTCTTTGCTTTACAGCCCCCTGCCCTGGCTGTGTGTGGTGGTTGGTCCTTAAAGTCAGGGCTATCCTGTACCAGAGTCTTTGTAGATGCTTTTCCTCTTCAAGGCTGTGTGTTTCAGACTCTGCCTCTTTTATTCAGAGGTAGCTTCCCTCGTACTCCACTTCAAACTGCTGTTTTGCCTTCCTTTCTAGTCCCTGAGTTTGTTTTTCTTCACAGTAAAGATAATTTACTTGCCTTTCTACTAGAATGCAGCCCCCACATGAGGAAAGTCACTGTTGAATTTCTTGGCCATGATATATCCCCGTTGCCTACGAGTAGTGGGCATGCAACAAATATTTAAGAACCATGAGTATAACTAACATGTTTTGAGCATGTGAAATAGGAGAGGCAGGGGATCAAGTCTTTTATGCTATCTAAACTTCATAAAAACCACACAGAGTGCATCTTCTTAATATTCTCACTTTGCAGACGGGCTATGGAATCTACAGCAGGTGCATATTGTGCCTGAGCTCACAGAGCTGGTGAGTGCTGAGCCAGGGCTGATTAATTCCAGATCTGAAGTCTTCAACCACTCCTCTTCTTGGGTGACCACTTGCCACCACCACACGAGCAGCTGGGAGAGGCTTTTCTTCCAGCCAGATTGCCTGACATTTTTGCTGAATGTTGGTGTTTTCCTAACCTGCATCTTTTCCCACGTTCTCAGGACTCAGCTGTTTAGGAGCAAAATCCAATTTATCACTATGTGTAGAGAGCATAGGGCTGGAATAAGGCACAGGCAGTAATTAGCAAGCCCCACGCAGGGCAGAGGCGTGTGGCTGTGGCAGGAGCTCTGGGCCAGGAGTCGGCCTGGTGTCCCAGCGGCCATAGTGTCCCTCACTCTCACCTCATCCGGGGGCCCATGGGGATACCTGCCGCCATCAGGGAGCCTCTGGGGATACAGGGACCTCTTCCATCTCTAAGTCTTTGGCCCCAGGAGTCCCTTTAAGGCCACGCATCCAGCACAGGAGAAGCAAAGCAAAGGGGCATTTGCTGGACAAACCAAAGCAAGGAGATGTGAAATGAGAAGGAAAGCAAGAAAGATTTGAAGAGAGGAGAGGTCAAGAGACCAGCAGAAAGGGAGAGTGAGAGAAGAAAGCAATGGAGAAATGAAAAAAGGGGGAAAAGGAAAGAAATGATACTTTTGGCATGGGTACATGCACCTCTGTAAGTTAATAACATAGGGAGGAAGGCACCTGGAGGGAGGGAAGAACAGAAGGAGGGAGGGAAAGAGGAAGGGAAAGAGGGGAGGGCCCCACCAGGGCCTCCTCCACCACCCTTGTCCACCCCTGCAGCAGGCTTGAGGGCCATGCTGTGGCTTGCCTGGACCCTCCAAGTCCTCCGCCATCTCCCCCTTGTCTCTGTCTGGCTTACACTTCTGGCCCCTCCCTGTTTCCTTTCCTTTGTTCTTCATTTCACCATTCCTGACCCCAACCTGTCCCCTGGGTACTGTCCCCACTGGTGATAGCTACATGACATTGTTAGTCCTAGGACAGGTGGCATCCTGGCTATGTGGCATGCTGGGGCACAGGGCCCTGGTCTTGGTATCGCCTGTGCTGCTGCCAGCTTGAAATGCATAAGGATGCTTGAATGAGTGCCCAGCATTTTCGTTTTGCAGGGGGCCCTATAAATTGTGTAGCCGGAGCCTAGAAACCTACTGCAGGGTCAGGAGGAACCTGAAATTGTTAAAACTTAGAGGAGGGCCGGCTGGGAATAGGGCAGGCTCAGCTGTGGAAGGACTGAGAGCAGCTGGAAACCTTGGGGCAGATTTTTGCAGCAGTGAACCGAGTAGCTAGGTAAGGGAGGAAAAGGCTAGGGACCTGCTCGGTCCTGACCTGCAGAGCTTAGCCCACTTTGAAGCTGGCCGTGTGGCCCCCTCCCTCTGTGTACAGGGAAAAAGCTGTACTGACCACAGTGAAGACTTTTCCTGAGGCCAGTGTGTGAGTGAAGCTTCCCCATGCACCCTTGAGTTCAGATCCAGTTGCTCTCCTCAAAGTCACTGGCTCTCCGTCACCCTCTGGATGATCTGGTGTCCTTTGGCCTTTGTTCAAGAACTAGCTAAAAAAGGTCAAAACCCAGACTGATGCTGGACACATCCTTGGTTGACCCCAGTTCTACTTTCTTTCTTCTAAGCTTAAGGTGTCTCTGGTACCTCTCTGCTGACAAGGACATATGGCTTTTATTGCTCCTGCCAGCCCAGAGCTTCCGCCTGGATGTGGCCAGCTGCTTTGTATCCCTAAAACATCTAATTGCCTGTACTCCCCGATTTGCATATTTGCACCTGAACAGAGGATCTCGGAGCATCTCACCAACTCCGAGATTTGAGCATTTGCCTCCACACTGACATTTGGATGATCCTGAAAAACAATTCAGCCTTTAGGATGTAGGATCACAATTTAAAATTAGCAGTGTGGTTCTCAGCCTTGCCCTTGTTTGTTTCAGCTGCACCGGCTTGTGGCTGTCAGATGCCTCTTCCCTAGCAAACTGATCAATTGCTGCAGAGCATTTTTCAGGCTGGTAGAAGATGGATGAGTCACAGGGCTTTGGGAGCCTCACTGCAGACTTGCTTGAGTTCCAGGTACACTGGGCAGGTAGAAGAAGATGGCCTTCTAGGATGGGGTCTCCCAGGCCTCAGAAGGGTCTCTGTACCACAGGACTGACCAGGGTTGCCCTTTCTAGGTCCCTTGCAGAGGAACCTCCAAACCTAACTGACTCTCTTTCTTACGGCCAAAGTGAGTGTGTGGGCCTGTTTTCCGGGGCCCTTTCAGGAAGCCTGGCAAGTGCACTTGGCGAACGGGTCACTGTGGATAGAGAAGCCCCAGGTCAGCCCACCAAGGAGGCCTAGGCCATGGGATTCCACTGTGTGTTCTGCCATGGGTGGCAAGGCTTCCACACACTGCCTCAAGGGTGGCTTCCAGCCTTATCTCTGTCCTCATGGAGGGGCTTGGAGGATGCATGAGGGACTCAGATGGAGGGGCGAATGGACAGAAGGAACTGCCGAGCTGCCGCCACCGCCGCCACCTCCGCCAGTGAATTAAGCTGTTCTCCTTCTCTTCACCTAGGTGTGGGCCAGCACAGTGCATTTCTCTCCTCCTTGTCACCTTGCCCGCTTCTCCCTGACCAAGCCAGTCTATCACCCACTAGGGCAGGGGAGATAAATGGCAGCAGTAACGTGCACTGAGCAGTATTAGATAAAACCGAAGAGCTATCACACACAGCAGTGGACGGCCATTTAAAAGGAAATCCATCTTGCTGTTGCCCGGGGCCTCTAGGAGAACAAGACATCTTCTGGGTATGAGTTCAGCTTTTCCTGCCAGGTGTTGGTCTGCAGGAGGCTCAGGCCTTGCTGTACCAAGGCTACAGAGAGCTCTGTCAGGGTCAGGGGTCAGGGGGAGGGCTGGAGACAGACACCTGTGAGCAGATCCCGGGACCAGCAGTCGAGTCCCAGGCACAGCTGTCCACGGAACTCCTGCATTTCCTCATTTGCAGGGGGGCATGATGCAAGCACCGGCTTCATAGAGCTATCGTGAGGGATAAATGAGAGATGCAGGTGGAGGGCTCAGCACCTAACTAGGATGCGTCAAGTGATAAATATGAAGATTAGCGAGCAGCTTTGGCCTGTCTAACATGTCTGCAGATTAATACACAGCGCTTGTCACTTTCTGTGTGGCTTTTTTTTAATAGCAATGAGAATGTTTAATGGGATTTAGGAGATATTGACCTCCCTGTTGTTCCTCTCCAGAAAGGATGCCGAAGACAGCGACTGATGGCTGCATTGTATATTTTTTAATGGCTCTGTTGAGTTGAAACCTATATGCTATACAATGCACCCATATAAAATATACAGATTGGTGGTGTTAGTATATTTTGGGGCCCTTTAGAAGAGGCCATTTGCCCATCACAGCCCAGGCCTCCTAGTAGCTCCAGGTAGTCACTCATCTATTTCATACATGGGCACTTCTGGACATTTTTATAGAGATGGAACCATAGAGTGTGTGGTCTTTGGATTGACTTATTTTGCTTTGCGTATTTTTGAGATTCATTTGCGTTGTAGCACAAGTCAGCACTTTAGTCAGTTTTTATTGGTAAATAATATTCCATTTTACTGGTGCCCAATCACCAGGTGATGGGTGTTTGGATTGTTTCCATTTTACTATGGTCAATACAACTTTACCGCAAATGCACAGTGGCCCCATTATTGCCCTCCGCTGCCTGCCCAGGGTGGTTGTCCCTGCCTGGTGCCTATTTTGAATGCTTTATGGGGCTGCGATTTGGAAGGTGAGTTATGGATTTCTCTTGGGGTAGAGCTTTTGTCTCCCTCAAAAGCAACAGATGTTGGGGCCTGATGGGCCACAACCCAGAGTCCTGACCAGAGCTTTCAGTCTGGGGAGTGGACATGGAGTCTCTTTCTGGGCAGGAATGGGGGCAGGATGAGTGTCCATCTGGAAACAGGGAGAGGGGAGCTCCTGGGCTTTGTTTTGGGTGCAGCTGTGGTTTCTACTTCACATGTACCCAAAGGCTCCAGGGATGAAAGCTCGGGCCCCACCTGATAGTGCGCTGGTGTGGTGGAACCTCAGAGGTGGTCACCGGAGCCGCCCCTGCAGGGTGTGTCTTGGCTCCGGCTGCTTCCTTACACTCTCAGTCCTGCCCACCAGAGGTGAGCGGCCCCTTGCGAGTTTGTCTGCCATTGTTCATGCACTGACACCCACAGGAAAGGGACGTGGATTTCAGAGCCATGGCTCCGTGGCTTTTCTGCCTGCTGCTGCCCTCCTCCCTCAGCCACAGGCCATGGGAGCAGCCACATTGATGCTTGGACTGCCTGGTCTTCCCAGCCGTTGTCTGAAAAATGGAGAAAGAGCAGGCCTATTTCATAAATTTTAATACAAATTAAGTGAGCTGGTGATCCTGAAGGCCAAGCACCATATCCAAGAGAAGCAATGTTTGATTGAACAAGTAGCATTAGATTTCTGCGTCTTCCCTTTGCATGCCCCCATCTTGGAAGGTGGGTAAGTAGGCACAGAGAGCAGGCCCAGTGACAGTCAGCAAAGCCAGTGCGGAGGACGGGGCCCACTCTTCAGAGAGCTCAGATCACCTGCTCTCCTCAGTGTGGGGCCTGCCCACCCCAAACTGCTTCAAGGAAGAAGCTCGAGGAGATGCCTGGAAGCAGGGCTGGTCTGTGGTGGCACATGCACCTCCTCTGTGCCCACCGTGGCATTGCCAGCCTCCCAGGGCCTCCTTGGCTGCGTCCTGCAGTCTCTCACCTTATCTTTGGGGTCTGCAGGGACTTGGTCCTGGCTCCTGGCCCTGCTGTGTGGCTGGAAGGCAAGGGTTCCCACTACTGTCTGTTTCTTCAGAGAGCAGAGGGGGCTGAAGGAGTCTCCCCATGGTCCCCACCACCCTCTCCTCCCCCTCCCACTTTCCCACATGACACTCAAGGACACTCGAGGCCAGGGAGGCCCGGTGACTCGGGGAGCATGTGACCAGCTAGAGTTGACAGATCAAGCAACCTAGTTACAGAAGAATAACAGTGCCCAGACTGCCAGGTGAGAGGGTAGGGCAGGAAGACTATTGCCTGTCCACCGTGTCACCTGTGTGACCCAGAGCAAAGAGGGCTGTGGCCTGTGTGGCCCATGCAAGTGACGTGAGCCTGTTGCTATGGGGACTGGGATTTCCCGAGGCTGGCCAGTGTCCCCTCCTGGGCGGTGTTCTCCTTTTTGTGTCTGGAGGGTCGCCTCGCCTGAAGGCTGGCACCTTGTGGGTTCACCATGCAGGGTCATGTGGGGTCAAGGACAAGGTGGAGGCGGCCACTGGAGCGCCCAGCCTGGCTGTCACAGCTGTGTGCACCTGCGGCCCAGCCTGCAGGCTGCTCTGTGCTCAGCTCTCCTCAGAAGCTAGCATTTGCAGCAAGTTTTATCTTTCCGCTGGGTCCCAGGGATGATGATGTTTTGGCCGAGATGTACTTCATGTCCAACGCCTGTCAGCATTTCCAAGGGGAAGAGCTCTCATTAAAGGCTTCCCTGCGCGACCCCCTCCCTGCCTGCTCAGCCTGAGCGACATAAATAAGCCCCTTGTTTCCATTTCACAAGCAAGCAGAGACCCTTATGGGGGCTGGATGCTGCCCCCGCGGCCCCTCATAGCTGCAGGGAGTCCTCAGGCAGAGCCGGTGAGGAATGACCACTGTCAAAGCCCAGCCTCGCTCCTCCAGCTCCTGACAGGCTCCTGGGCTCTTTACAACTGGGGGAGGAGGCTATGAATTCTTGCTCCAACTTGTCTCCCTCTGCAGTGGTTCCTTGGGCTCCTATGGGGCTCTAGAAATAGCTTTATTGAGGAGCTGATACAAAGCATTGGAAAGCAGGCCTCTGCAAAAGGACCCCTCGGGTGGTAAAACAGGGAAACAGAATCAAGGGCAGGCGCCGCGCCACGTGAGCATCACGCGCTGGGCGGGGCATCTATGGCTATTGCTTTCTCTATCCTACAAATCAAGCTTGTGAGCGAGGTAAGGTGAGGGAGATTTAGGAAATTGAGTTGTCCTAGGTCACACAGCCAGGGAGGGGACGAGGCAGGGCCTTGAGTCAATTTGAAGGCCTGAGCTTGAGTTTTCAGAGAGGTCTATGGGAGCATTTAGGGGAATTATAAAGTTCAGCACTGTGAAGTGTAGAACCCAAGTCCCACTCTGCATTCTCCCTGCATGTCAGGGAGGCTGTGTGAGACACCCCGGCTGCGCTGGCTGCCTGGAGGGTTTGCATAGCGCTTGTTGCAGGCATGCTTGAGGTGTGCGGCTCCCCAGCCCAGCTGGAAGGTGGTCCTGTGGCACTGCCTCAATTCGTGGTTTGCTCAGTACACTATGGTGAGTGGGGCCATTGTCAGACTGACTAGTGGGCAGGTGTGGGGCAGCTTTAGGTTCCCCACGTACTTTTTCCTGGGCTCTTGCTGATGCACCTCACTGTTCATTATGTACCTTTCTGGCCTCTTGTCGCCACTGTCGGTCAGGCTTTTAGCTGGGTGTTTTACCTGGTGCAGCTGAGTTGCACTTTGACCCTTAGCCCTGCTCTGAACAGTGCCCTTTCAATGCAGAACACAAAGCTGGGGCAGTGCTGATGACTCATCTCAGTCCCCGTCGCTGTCATGGGGCTGAGGGAAGGATTTAGATCCTCAGAGAGCAGTGCTTCCCCACCGTCTTTCACCCTCACTGAGGGGTGACAGGCAGAGTGGGAAGGCTTGAGGAAAGAGTATAAAAGCACCGGGTATCCACTCTGCTCTCAAGGCCCTGGGGATGGAAAGGATCCATGCGTAGTTGGAATAGTGAAATAGAAGAGTGGATCGTAGCGGGCTGGTGGGGGTGCATAGTCATTGTGTTTTGTGGGAATCATCGAGCTGGGAGGTCTTGGGGATAATGTCAAAAGGAGAGGTCCACTGGGGACTTGCTTCTAGCACTGCCTCAACCCCCCAACCCCCTCCACCTTCTTAGGAGAGGCTCAACCAGCCCAAAAGTATACCTACTTAATCTGCCCTCGTGAACAGGAAACAAGTCACTTTGAATGTGCTAATGGTTTCTCACCACTCTCTCCCTTCTCACCCATGCTTATTCTGGAGATCGATACAGACAAAGGGAAAGTTATTCCTAGGAGAGCACCCGGCTCTGTAGTTTAAAACAGTATACTTACCCTGTCTTCCCCAGCCCCACTCAGCTTCCCCATCTGAGTTATTTAGAGCACAGCCATTTCTGAGAAGCAGTAGTGGTAGTGGTGGTGGTCTGGTGGGCTTTGCCTGTCAGGCTCTTCTCACTTAAGACCCCCTGGTGAGGCCCAAAGAAACAATCCAAGTCTACCAGACCCACAGAGATCAGTGCCTGTGTACATAGTTTGTCTTCAGTATGTCCCATCTTCACCACTCTATAAGTGAGCTAAATAACCCAAGGGAATCAGAACAGACCCTGATTTTCAAATGTTTCCCCCAGTGGCAACGTTTGAGTTCCGTTTAGCTCCCAGCGAGGGATCAGCTAAAAGTGGAGCTCCTCTGGCTTTGAGGACTGGGACTGGGGACAGGGTGAGGACAGATGCTATTCTTAAGTCTGCTGTGCACCACTGCGGAATCCAGGTCCCTGAAAGATGTCTGGAAAATACCAGAGTAGCAGACTCCAAAGACTGTTTCTGGGTCTACTGGTCTAAAAATTTCCCATCTCATGTTAATCACCACTGCATTTTGTCACTAGATTCCCCAGGGAGCTAGTAAAAGCTGTGTGGACAGAGGCATTCTTTCACACCTGGTCTGTGTTTTTGCACACAGTAGGAGCATAGTGGCAAATCTGTACCCAGTCGAGTTTCAATTTCTGTCCCCATAAGGGTCAGGAAGCGTATTAGAAGCCGTTAGCATTTATCTAAGGGGAGAGAGACACTACCCAGCAGTCTAGTTATCACATCTGTTCTGAGTTCTGGGGGCACTGAACACGACCCTGGTGGTTTCTCTTTCCTCTGCAAGGGGATATTCTTTGCCTGAGACTGAAGTCCTCATCTGAAGTGCTTACCATAGAATTGCCTTTTCAAATTTTTCCCATCCAGGCAAAATTATACTTTAATACCATCAGGCAGGAAGTCAAATCAGTTTCAAGAATTTACTGAGACTATTTTGCTTTATACACTGTACTAAATGGTGGGGTATGAGTAAATACGTGCCATGTTTACTTCTCAAGGTGCTGTTCTGGGCAGCAGGTGGCTCTGGTAACTAGGGGTTGATCACAGAGTTGTGAGTTACAGTGTGGAATCCTAGAAAGAAAGCAGGCACAGAGTAGAGTGGGTTGCAGTGGTGGTATTCAGAAATGGGCGGTGGGGGTGGGATTGGGCTTCCAAGACAAGGAATAAAGGAAAAAACAGCTTGGGTAAGGGGAGTGGCAACAGACAGCATTCACAGGCATTGCAGGGCCTGCCTGTTATCCGCATGAAGGTTGCTCAGTAGCCTGGAACACCGATTGGGGGCCCTCAGTTTCTTGAGGAATGTCACTGAGGTAAGTCTGGTCAGAGTTTGGGGCCCAAGTAGGAAAACTGTTAGCTACAGGAGGATGAGTTTGATTCCAGGAAGGGAAATTGATGTTCATTGTTCACTATTAGGAAAATCACTCTGATGCCATTTTAGAGAATGCTTTTTGGAATGAAGAGAGAGAGAAGACTCAGTTGTCTGTGGGATTAATGATGAAAGTCTGGGCTAACAGGGGATGACTTCCTATAATGTAGGAGACAGGAGAAGATTGGATGCCAGAAATGTTTGGAAATAGAGTCAATAAAACCATCCCTGTACTTGATGGTTGAGAAAGAGAAATTAAGACAGAGGCCAAATTTCTGGTTTGAAAGACTGGACAAGGAAGGAATTTGCTATTGAAATTGGGTTGGGTAGAGAAAGTACTGGGTGCATGGAAGATGAGGATAAGGTTGGAGAAGCAATGAGCCGGAAGAGTCTGGGAGTTATCTGGATCGGGTGCTGGGAGAGAGCTGAGCTTGGGGCAGAGGTCTGAGTCGTAGGTGATTGCTTACTACCTCTGTGCAGGTGGAATCAGGGCTGGCTTGAAAACTAGGAGAGAAACACCAACATTAACAAAGGAAGACCAGATGGAATGCAGAAGAGAGGGCTGGACATGGCTCTGGCTTCTCTCGTAAGCCCCTGGGAAGGGTTATGCCATTCCCCACGTTGTTCCCAGCCATCCTGGGACAATACGATGTATCGCCCTGTGGTGCCGTGTGCCTTTCCTAACAAAGCTGGATCTAGGTGGAGGGCTGACACAGTGCAAGACTACAGAACAGCCAGGTGGTTCTGCAGAACTGGCTGTCTCCAGGGCCAGTACCGGCTTCTTGGGAGAGAGGTGACCTGCTGGGCCTCAAGCACCGGAACTAATCGAGAGAGCTGTTTAGCTTAAACACATCGCCCCAACTGTGTTGTGCCTGGGCCCCGGGTGTCGTGTTGACAGCAGTGAGCCCATTAAAGGTGCAGCTAGCCTGGTGAGGCACAGTTCGGAGGAGCTGCTATTAGCAGCATTTAATAGCAGGACAGTAGTTAATGGTTAGCGAATGTTTTATGAACAGGTTCCTCATGCTCTGTGAAGGCTTATTCAATTTATTTGGAATGGATTTGCTTTCCCTATTAAGCTCAGGAGTGTACAATCAGTTCTTTCCCTCCACTGAAGGGCTTTCTCTCTGGAATAGTGGGACCTGTGTCATGGTGGTCATGTTGAAGTTAACTAGGGCCTGTTCTGAAGGACAGGGGTGCATGTGGGTAGTGGGCAAAGCAGTGACCAGAATGACACAGAAAGCCTGGAGAAGTGGATGGTCACCAGAGATTTTCCTAACAGCAAGGGAACCTTTAGCCTGAGAGCACCTTGGTTCTGGTCTTGCTGAAACCTTAGCTTCCTTTCACTCCTAGGCAAGCTGTTTAACCTTTCTGCCTCTGGTCTGGTGATCTGTGAAGTGCAGGTGATGCATCTGCTTTCCTCTTGGGGCCCTGTAGAAATTAATGACCATGAAGCATTTCAAAGGGCTGGGAGGGGAGGACCTGGGTTGCCGTCAGTATTAAGCATTCAAGTAGAAGCGGGAATTGCATCCCAGGGGGGAGGGAGATAAAGCTTGGCACGGTCTCAGTCTGCTAAGCTCATAGACCAAACTACCAGAAGCCAAGTAGCAAACCACAGGGATTTATTCTTCATAATTCTGGAGACTAGAAGTTTGAGAGAAGGTAGGGTGGGAGCTAGAGCATGCCTACTTTGTGGGGTGCTTGTGGCATGTGCTCTGTCTTTCTTCCACAGGGTCTTTTTGTATTGGATATGAGAATCTCCCTGAGGTTTCTCATAAGGGCTTTTGTTCCATTCAGGAGGGTCCAATCTTTCCAATGTACTTAAACATAGATTCTTTCTTTCTTTCTTTCTTTCTTTCTTTCTTTCTTTCTTTCTTTCTTTCTTTCTTTCTTTCTCTGTGCTCTTAACTGAAATTGTTTTCATTAAATTATATAATAAAGGCCATGAACAGTATCTGGGGTGACTGTATCTCTTTAATGCCCTTTTTGGTTTTCAGTAAAATAGGTTTTTCCAGCCCTAAAGACTTTCTTCCTTTCCTTCTGAAGGGAAGGATTTTTCTCCAGCCATTTGTCTCTGCTACATTAGGTATTTTGTTAGGAAGAAATTTGAAATGTTGCCTAAAAACTGGAGAGACAGGCCCAGTTCTGGTATCCAGCAGATTGGACTGTGGACAGTATCTTACTGTCTTGAGCTTCTCATGTAAAACATAAGCAGTGTCATAAGTCCTACTATGTAATGCTGTGGAGATTAGATGGCACTATATATATCTAACTTGTGCCTGTGTTGGATGTGGGAATAGGCTGCCAAGCAGGGCAGGAGGCTGATGCTGAGGAAATCTAGGGTGCTGTCTAGTCCCCTAATCCTGTGTGCAGCCCTCCCTTCCCTGGGACCAGGTCCACCTTCTCCTTTCTCCTGTGGGGCCCACAGGCTTCCATATACTAAAGGCCTCTTAGTCCTTTGTGCCACCACAATGCTGCCCCTATGGTGATTCTGGTCAAGGAAGCTGGCAGGTAAGTTTACCAAGTACGGGCTGCAGAGTCACAAGTCTGCAGTTACCGAGTCCAAGCTTCTCAGGAGTTGATTGCCACACTTGTCCTTCTGCAGTGACTGAGGACACTGTGGTGATGAAGGGGCTTTTAAGGTTATGGGAAGGAAGGTAAGGGAGCCACTCAGAGGCCAGCCACAGCAGGAAACACTTGCCTTCCGGGGCTGATGGAGCAGGGCTGGGAATGGATGTTGAATCAAGGAGCCATGTTGGACTCTGGCAGAAGAGATGGAACTACCAGGAAGAGTTGTGGGGAGCAGCTGAGCTGGAGATGGATCACATATATGGGGCTAAATCAAGGTCAGACCTGAGGACATGGAGAGCCCAAGGTCAGCCAGATGAGCAGGTTGTTAGGCAGGTCCTTTCTCCCATTAGGAGGGGAGTTTCACCTGTCATCATCCTCTTGCTGATCATATAAATAATTGCATTGCAGTCTTAGGCAGCTGCTTTTCTCTCACCAGTTCAGGGGGCTCTACTTGACCTCAGCTTTCTGCATTGAGACTTTTGTTTGTTTCTTCATCCTCCACCATCCTCCCCTGGGGAATTTCAAGAGCTGTGTTGGATGCAACATTTTGGCACCCAAATAGGCATCTGGGGTAAGAGCAAACACACTGTGAAGTAGGTTAGAGGACGTTTCAGTGTGAGCACAAACGAACAGGATCACAAGAGCAAAATAGCAATACAGGTGCACACGATGCATAGGAGACCTGGAGAGATAACTCTGGCATAAACACCTGCCTGGCAAGTGCAAGGTCCTGAGTTCAATCCCTGGTGCGTGTGCATGCGCATGCATGCGTGCGCACACGCACACACACACACACACATACACACACAAATGAAGAGTGTTATGGTTTGTGTGTAGGTGTCTAACCAAAGCCTCATGCAGTCATGGGGTGGCTTCTTGGGTTTGTGATTGATTATTGTGGGTGTGGGTGTGGCTGCTGCACCTGCCCTGGGGCAGGTAATTTGCATTACAATGTAAAGAGGTGAGAGAGGCTAGCTGGCCATCTGAGCTGCTGCCACTTCCTTTGCTCTTCACTCTTAGCCCCTACTAGGAGTCACCATGTGCCACTCTGCCTTGGAACCAGCTGAGTATGGACTAAAATAGCCATTGACTATGAGCTAAATTAACTTTTCCTTCCTTCATTTTGGATGTCAGGTGTTTGTCCTAGGAATGAGAGAAGAGAAACTGAGACAAAAGAGGGAGAGAGGGAGGGAGGAAGGAAGGGAGGGAGGGAAGGAGAGAGAGAGAGAGAGAGAGAGAGAGAGAGAGAGAGAGAGACAGAGACAGAGACAGAGACAGAGACAGAGACAGAGAGACAGAGAGAGTATTGATATCATCAATAATGAACCCATCATCAGGTGCAAAATATGGAATAAAAATAGGCACACTAGAGCAACATATAGAAATGCTTGTTACATTATTGATTCTTGTGTTTACCTTTTCTTATTGGATCTTGATCAGGGAGTGTCTCAATGTGTAAGATGCCAATTGAAACAACCACAGAGGATTTGTCTGAAAGCACTACCTCAAAACTAGGCCCAAAGCAAAGGAAGGATAGTGGAGCAACAGTGCCTCCCATAGAGTTTGAACCCTATAATTTTGCTTAATCAAATAAGGAAGGAGCTGTAGAGGGTAAAGCAGACTTTTCTCCAGTAGAAGAGTGTTTCACTGCAACTTCCATTTTACAGCTGCCCAAAGGAAAGCCAATAACCTCACCTGTGCCATGAGTGGCTACCCCTGCTTTCTCTGTTCAGAAAAGTTTTGCTATAACACAGGTTGAGAGTGTGCCATCCTTTTTCTTTCCCTTGCAATTGGCATTAAAAGAAGCCAGGTGGGCAGGAGAATCCTTACAAGATTTTTCAATATGTCTACCCTGTTATTCAAGCCCAAGATGCTAATAATCCAGAACGAGTTATACATCTTCATGAAGCTGTACCCTCTAAGACCTTAAAAGGGCAAAAACTAGCAACTGGCCTCATGTTGGGCATCAAACTGCTGAGAGCTGCTCAGGAAGCAGTGTCCTGAGATGGGGCAACAGAAGATTAAGGAGAAACAAGACACATACCAAAAATCTGGGACTTGGTGGGACCTGACTTTTGTGATGGAGACACAGTGACAACCAAGCATATGATACTCTGTGAAAAGGAGGGAATGCATGATGGGGCTGAAAAGGCAAGGTCTCAGTATTTTGCTGAGAACCCCCAAAGCAGAACCTTCTCAAGAGCATTCTGTGCTATAGTTAACAGGGAAGATCCCCAAGGCCAGACACCTGCTGGGCTGGCCTTGCCCTCATCCCAACCACTTGTTTGTGTGGGTTGCCTCTGGCTCAGCTTAGGAGTCTTTATTCCCACAAAAAGTAAGGGAATAACAACCTCAAGCTTTTCTCCTCCATCCCCCAGGACTCTTGCCAGGGCCTTCATTGCCTGAATCCAGGTGTAAATTAGAGGGCAGAGGGCTCAGGAGACGGCTCTTTGGTGCTCAATTTCTGGAACACAGAGCTGGTAGAAGAGGTCAGAAACAGGTAACTAGTCTGATAGAGGGTGCTGCAAGCACAGTGCCTAGTGATTGTTCTCCCTGGTGACGAGGAGGAGCTCTGACCTCTAGCTTGGCCCTGGAGCAAGGCCCATGCCTGTGCAGTGAGGCCAGTGACCTACCTTCTCTGCTGTGACCTTTACACACTATCTCCGCTATAGGCATTCTGAAAGATTGTTTTCATCTTGTTTCTACCTTGAAATTCTAACATTTACTAGACTTGCTGCTAGATCCAGCCCAGTGCATTATTAATGAAGAAATTATCTATATATCTAGTTTTAAAATATGTTAAGAAACCAATCTCAGTATTATTTTCCTTTGTAGTACTGTGCATTCTATTGTTTGCATTTATAGGCATTATTCTAAGAAGGAATGTGTGGATTTCCACGTGGAGACATGAGGCTCTGGACCTTAAACCCTTCTCATATATATCATCATGCAGTCCCAGAGACGGGATTCTGGTGGAGATGTGGCAGTGGCCCAGGTCATGGGGCCTGGCCAGTGGCTTCTGGCCCTGCAGTCAAGGTGTGTGATCCAATTTCCAGGAATGTGCTAAGGAACTTAGACTGTTCTGCCTCCAGACTGCCTGATCTAAACACTGATTCTTTCTTATGACACATTTCTGAAGCAAGTATTCTGGGACACCAGTGCAGGATAGATCAGCATGAACCAACCATGTGGGCATAGACAAGCCAGAAGGTTGTCACCATCAACTCGCTAATCCCTTAATGGGTGAGCCACCTTGCATCTGCCCCTGTCTCAATTACTTGGGAAGCTGACTAAAACATAGCCTCCCACGATCCCACCTTCAGACCTGCTGAGTCAGAATTTTGGAAGCAGTGCCTTAGAATCGCACACCATGAGCTTCTTAGGTGGTTTGAGGAATAGTGATGTTAAGGAGCTAGAATCACTGCTGTAGGTTGTGTGTGTTGCCGAAGTGAAGTTCCAAGGGACCCAAAGTGAGGTTCAAAAGTTTATTGCAATCTTCAGTAGCATATATAATTTCTGAACCAGGATGGCTCTGGAAAGATTGGAAGAATTTAAATGAGGAGAAATGTGGCATTCAGCAACGTGCAGGTCTCTCCTGTGGCATTCAGCACTGTCCAGGTCTCTTCTCATGCCTGTCTGCACAATTAGAGGTCTTGGTGGTAGGCTGGCCTGTGGCTTTTGCTGCCTTCTCTGTCTCAATCACTTTCCATAAGACAAATAAGCAGCACATCTCTCTGTAAGTAGGATCTTACTTTGTTTCCCTGACAGCCAGGGGAAGCAAAGGTTCCATTGTTTAGTGCTGACCTTCAGATAGCCATTCTAGGAATCTGTCCCGGGGCTGGCTAGCAGGAGCCTGGCCCTTTGCAGTACACCTGCTCAAAGCTCTCTTGTTATTACAGGAAGTTCCTTTGAGGTTCCAGTGCCCTGCTTGGATCAGTGGCACATTTGGTGGAAGGGGCACGCCAGGGCACACATATTAGAAAATGCCACAATGGCTCCTTTGGCCTTGGCGGTTGGAGCCTGAGCTGACCTGGGCGGCTGTGTCTCACCCCCGAAGTTCTATATTGAAGGGCCAGGCATTTGATCAAGCGAAGTGAAAAGACTGCGCTTTTACATGGCGCTTTCAATTCTTGAAAGCATTTAGAGAGCTGTCCAAAGGTCCGAGCTTCCAAAGGGCTAAGCACTTCCCACCATTTCTGTGTTTCAAGCTTTCTAAATGAATGAAAGGCAGCATGCTCATGCCTTGTTTACAGTTTGCTAACTTTCATTAGCCCTGCTAAAGATTCCCAGTGATAGCGGGATGATCTATTTGAGAGCAGTGAGCCTGAAGACACACAAGTAGCTGTGCTACGCATAATTTTAGCTTTCATTGAAATTACTCCCTTTCCAGAGCATGATTTCATTTACCAGCCATATTTTCATGCCTGAGTCTCAGCCTCTTTTGTCAGATAGACAAAACTCTGGGTTGAGTCTCCTGCTGTGGCTCAGTAGGACCTGGTCCCTTAGTGTAGCCCCCCTGGAAAATGGAGTACCCACAGTCTCTTCTCTACTTGGAGGATTCTTTAATGCTTTATGTTTTACTCTATGATCTCTTGTCTTGAAACATGTTATCTACTAACCAAATGGTTCTGATGTCATGATGCTTTTGTTTTTCCATTTTTAATAACAAAAGTCTGTTCACTAATTAGAGTTTCTGAGTATCATGGGAATCAGTTATACTGAGTTGGTATTATTCCAGGTCAAGGTAAAGAAATGGGAGATTTTGTTTCTCCTTTGGGACTTTGTTCAGAAAGCAAACAAATGAAGCCTACTGGGCTCTGGAATCCACTGAATATCTCCAGCAGTGCCTGTTATGATATTCAGGGCCCCTGGGGGTTGCAGGCCAAGGATTGCTTCTCCCCTTCCTCTGTGGGTGCCATAGTCTTGGATAAAGTGGACACTGTGCAGGGGGCATGACACTGCAGGGAAGAGACGAGAAGCTGCTCCAAGCTGAGGACAGATGAACAAACAAGAAGAGGCCAGAGAGTGCTAAGTGCCGTAATAACAATACGACAGGATGATAGAATGGGGAGTGACAGGGCCACTTTAGATCAGGCCACTGGGGAAAGCTTCTCAGAGGAGGAGACATTTAAGATGAGACTGCAATGACAAGCAGCCAGCTACGCTAAGATTATCTTTAGGCACACTGACAGAAGGGTCTGAGTAAGTCCACACCTATGCTAATGTAAATTTTTGATCTTACCTTAAATCTCTCTTTTTTTAAAAAAATCACTCAGGCCATTAAGCTGACAGCTCATCTTCATGTGGCCAGTTTGCTTGTCTCTGTCCTTAAGTAATATGGGATCTCCTTATAAGGAGAGATGTTGACTTGCTGTCCTCAGAGCCACGGAGCCTAATGCAGCACCTGGCACACACTGGCCCTGACTGAGCCAGGCTTGGCTAAGAAGAGACAGGCAGTAAATTCGACAGGCGGGTGAATGAGTGGCCGTGTTGGTTCCTACCTTTCTTGGGCTTTGTGTGACTACAGGATTTTTCTTATCAAACAATGGCAGAGGCTCAGTGGTGGGTAAGAACCAGCAAGGGAAGTCAGAATGAGTTTTATCAGTCTTGATCAGTCTAATGACTGGCACAAGAAGGAATGTTTGAGTCTGTACTGAAATTCTAGCTTCCCAATGAAGCAACTATCTTTGTACAAACCATGTCTATTGTGTCATGGAGTTGAAGAATGAAATCACAACAGAAAGGAGACTACAGGAGGAAAGTGTTCATTCAAAATATGAGAAGAAATCAAGGCTTCTGGCAGCGTGGTGGCATCCTAGGAAGCAGGTGCCATGTGACCCCTTTGTCCAGCACTTCTTAGGGATAAATGGGGCATGGACATTTGCTTAGTTGTTTAGTGGCCACATGTCACAGGTGACTCTAGTTTAAAATGACCAATTGAAATTCAGGCTTAGTAAAGTTGCTCAGTGGATAGAGATTAAGGAAACTGATTTGAAGAGAAAATCAGTTTTTCTGCATTTTTGTGTTCCCTCCCTGAATAGCATTATGCTTTTCAGGGCTGCTTACTGGCCAGTTTTAACATGGACCTTATCTCTAGCAGCTGCATATTCAAGCTAACCATACTCTCTTTCACACTTGCATGTTTCTTCCTAGAGAGCTTAGGTGCAAGGTATCTATGAAGCTGGTCCAATTAGAAGCATGATTGGTTTGGACTTGAACTACTGGGAAGCAGTGTGTTGCGGGAGGAGGCTGGTAACAGAACCAGACACTTTCTTAGTGGTGCTGGGACAGTCGTGGAGTTCAGGGCCACAGTGGGAACTGATGCCTCAGGCTCATGAGATTCCCACTGTGGCAAGACCTCTAGCTCATTTCTATGAGCTAGAAATTTAATTAAAAGGGTGGTCACACTGGGCTTGGCTGAGCTCTGGCCTCCAGCTCTCAGAGTTGCTCATGGGCGGGTGAGAAAGACTGGGATTCAAGAAGAGTCCCATTGAGAAAATGAGACAAAGCAAATTAAAGATTAACTGCTTCTTTCCATAGACCAGCAGAAAGGCATAGTACAGTTGTCCAAACCATCCTGCTTACATACATAGATATATCTTTTCCCCCACTCCCTCTCCTATTTCAGTTGTTTTTCCTTTTACTGTTTTCTTACTTATATGTATTTTTCTTTTTTCTTCTTCCAGTGTTGCATGCATGTATCTGGTAATATGATCAACTAATTTGAAGGCAACACTATGCAATACAACAAATACTGTGAAATTCATATTATTTTGTTTAGTGAAATTCTTCATCATTTGTAATTTTTCTGTTTTATTATGACTTTGCACTCTTTAAAGACTTTTAAAAAATTTGAAAGAGTCCCATTTACCTGGGTGGGGAGCTCCCGGAGCTGTGGTTTTTAGGGGGTGAGTTTATAACTGCAACAAATGTCTTCATATCTACCAGAGAGGGTGGTGGTACCCAAGAGGAAGTGGCCAACTTTTCTGGCAGTCAGGCACCTTGTGCATGCTGAGGTGTTGGCATTGAACACGAGGAGAAGCAAAGCATCTGCCACTAGGAGGCAGGTCTTTAGGCCTTGAAGTGTCTGGTGCAACCACACCACATTGGACCACAAAGCTGGGGCCAAATGGAGCCCAGTCATGAGGAGCACTGGGGCTGTGGCACAGTGTGGATAGGTGCTGGGTGAACCCCAGCTGCCTCAGCTTAGAGTTAAGTCTGGGCTGGGTGGGTAGCTCCCCCTGTGGAGAACTGGGAGTAGCCACCCACAGGTTTGTGACAGGCTTGATACAGTGGTTCTCACAGTTCTCCTTAAAGTATGCCAGATAAGATGAAGCACCTCAATTATACTTGGGTTCTGGATAAACAATGAATGATTTTTTGTATTACACATCCCAAATACTGCATGGAATGTTTTACACTTGATCTGAAATTCAAATTTAATCGAATGCCCTGTACTTTTATTTGCTAAATCTAGCAACTCTAATTTCAAGGCGAAAGATGGAAGCTCTTGAAAGGGCTCTAGATTTCTCTCTTTTCTTTCCTCTGCAGTCCAGGCTGGTTAAGGCTGATGTTTCTCTCCCATCTCCTTGAACTTATACAGTGAGTGGTGCCTTATGATTTGTTTTACGATTTTATGATGTGTTTTTTGATTTGGGGGAGGATGACTGTGTTTATTGTGTTTGTGCGAGGAAGATGGTCGGGTTGTGTTTGGTCCCCAGTGCAACTTGCCAATGGAAGGAAAAGTTTTGAATGGTTTTATTTGAAAACTGAATTGTTTGCAAACTGAAATGTTTGTAATCCAAAGTATTAAAGTATTTTTCCTGGATCCTCAGAGGTGCTATAGGCAGGAACTAAAGTGTTGGGATGTAGAGAGAAGGGATAAGAAGGGGAGGAAGGGAAGAGAGGGAGCGGAGGGGAGGGAAGGGGAGAGAAGAAGTGTCTTAACTAAGGGAAGGCAGGGCTTCCCTGGGGAACAAGTTCCTCCCCTTTGCTACCCCTCTTTGAAAAGACACTGATGCCAGCCCCTAAGAAGTGACCAACTTCCCATTCTGGCTTTACCACCCTACTGTCCTCTGCTGATTCCTAGGATGTGACTCCTGAGATGTCACCCATCCCATGTGGAAAGGTCAGGATGGTTCCTGAAGGTCCTGTGCTTGACCAAGTTAGGAAGCAAGGCTGACAGGGCCTTGTGGAGATGATGGCTTCACGGAGTTAGATGCTGAGACTGCAACTCTGATCTTCAGCCTCTTGGAGCAGCTTAGTACTCAGGGACCAACCAATGTCCTGGGCCCTACTCTGTTCTTTGAAGCCCCAGAAATGGTGGGCAGAAGGACACCTGACACAGTTCTGGTGAGGTGCTTCTGTCTCAAGGTGCTAGATAACTCAGTGTGCAGTAAGGATATCTTCTTGGCAGGTGACACATTTGTTATCATCATCGAAGAAATTCTGTCAGCCCAGGGCACATGTGTCTGGGGACAGGGGGTGGGAAGCTGAGTGATGTGTTGTTATTTTTGAGTTGAAAATGAGAGATACTGATGGAAATGTCCACTAAGCTGTTTCTGAAATCTTTGTCATTTGCTGTCACTTGTAGTAAAGGGAAAGACATCCCGCTGAGACAATCAATACAAAGTCTTTATTTTGGTGTCTGAAGTGATGAAAAGGTGCCAGGATAAGTTGAAGATGTTGTAGTCTCTGAACTCACAGAGGCGATGTCAACAGGGCAGGAAAGGGAGAAGGGGTCTCGGACTGCTGCCTGCCAGTTGCTGGACCTTCACTTCCCTCATTGTTGCTTGGTGTTTAGAATAAAGAAGAGGGAGAGGCGGAGGGGAGGATGGATTGATTTTAAGGCACAGGCTCATATGGTACTGGGACCCTGCCTATCTGAAACTCGCAGGGAGAGCCAGCAGGCTGGACTCTCAGGCAGGGTTCCTGTGCTGCAGACGTGAGGCAAACTTCTTGTGTTGGGAAGACTCAGTGTTTGTATAGAACATCTTTGACTGACTGGGGAGGCCCACACACCTCAGGGAGGGTGGTCTGCTTGGCCCAAGGTCAGCTGATCAGACATGTTAATCCCATACCTTAAGAACACCTTTGCAGCAACACCTAGGCTGGTGCTGACTGGGTATCCAGGCACTGCAGCCTGACCGGGTTGGTACCTGAAATTTGTTATTCAGACCTTTCTGCACCATCTTTATCCTCTGTGCAGTGTTCTTCAGAAAGTGGGGAAAACGTGCTCTTACCCTGGGTGAGAAGAGAGCCAAGGGTGGCCATGCCCACATGTGTGCAGAGGCAGGAATTTAATGAGGACGGAGCGGGCCCAGAGGCTCTGTGCCCACCTCGCGGCACTGCTTCCATCCAGGGGTCTTTCTGCTAGCATGCGCTGCACTCAGGGAGTGTGGCAGCCCGTGCTGGACACCTGGCCTTGCATCTCTGTGGGGACAGTGCCCTCTTGGGCTCTTTTTCCATTGTGACTCGCTGTGGTTCACGGGCTCCCAGGATGGAGTTGATGCAGTAAGAGCCCTGGGTGTTGGGCTCTCCCCAGGCTCAGGTAACACAGAGTTCCTCCATACTCCTCAGTCAGTTTCCCCTCGCTGCCATCTGATGCTATTGTATACTGACTGCAGGTTGGAAACTTTCCGAGGTGCATTACTGTCCTCTGCAGCCCAGACTCCACGCAGATCTGCCTGCCTTCCCACTGTGTCCCTGTCCTGTTCTGGGATCCGAGGCAGGCGTGCTATCTATCAGGCCTGTCAGCTACGTGCTCCTTGTCACATGGCACCTCCTGGCTCTCAGTCCATGTGGCTCTGGTTGGACAGTCCTGGCCGAGAAGCCTGTGGTAAGAGCTGCTGAGCTTTGCATGCCGGGAAGGAGGCAGCCTGTTCTACCGCTTGGTAAATATTTTACAGCATTTAATGGAATCAAGTTGTTTACTCTGCAGGAAATAAGAAGGCATTAGTTAAGGAAAGTAACAAGCTGCTGGTTGCTGACGTTTCAGGTTTTGCAGAAGGTTTGGGAGCTTAAATCATTTCCATTTAAAGAGTGAGATGCTGGCCTGTATCTGGAGCATCCTGAAACGATTGCCTCTGCTTTTTCTTGGACTGGGCTCTGGCCCTCAAAGCCTCTAGGAGTCAGGACATGGAAGCCATCCTCCCTTAGCCTTAGACTAAGTAGGACCTTGTGGTTTCTGCTCATCTCTGTCCTCATAAAGTCCCCGTGCTAGCCTCATTCACTCTCCAGTATTTCTGCGCTTGAGCTCTTCCTCTTTTGTCTGACTTCCCTAGCCTGTTTGCTCTGTGGGTCTGCTCACTATGGGAACCCCAGAAGCAGCACCCTTCAGTTGGCCTCATGCCCTTGTGACTGTGACTTTTTGGTCTATAATGGGAAAGGTCAACACATGGTGCAGAGGCATGGTGGAGTGGAAGTATACATGCCTGTGTTGCTGCCCATTGCATCTGTTTCCTGTTCTTTCTGTCCCACTCTCCCCCCAGCTCTTGGTCTCATACTCTTCCATGTTTTGTGCACTAAGAGTTACATTTCACAGAAGCATAAAATAAAACTGTTTATTTTTATTTAAACCAAGGCATATCAAGGTCATCGTCAATGGTTTTGATGCTGTTTAGAAGCTGTGCATAGTAGTAAGGTTTACTGTGAACTCAGAAGGAAATTTATAAAGACGATCTAAGCAGAATCCTCAGGGAAGGGGAAATGGTTTGGATGGGTTCACATGTATGGAGTGTGGTCCTTCCTTCTAGCTCCAGCCTTTTGTCTGGCATTCTATGAGGGGAGCTGTCTGTTTCCACCCCTCTGTCTTTTGAGCCTGATCATCCCTATACTTTCCTCTTCTCCCCACACCCTGATTTCTGGGATTCTCCATGAGCCAGGGCTAGACATGAAGCTGCTGGTGTGACTCTGCAGTGTCCTGGCCCAGCAGACCCGTGCCTGGCTGTCCCTTGGCACCTGGGAGCCAAGAAGCTGAACCAGCTCCACTCTGGCTTGAAGTGTCTGGAGCTCTTGGTTGGACACCTAGCAGGTTGGGCTACTTTTCTGGATAGTCTTAAGAGATAATCATTTCCACTTTAAGTGTTTTGGAATTGCTACATGTGATGCCTTAGAATGAGCCAAAGCTACAGATCCTGTGCCCCAGAGGTATACAGGAGGAAATCTAAGACAGATGGCACTGACATGGACAGAGGGACCACAGTACCCAGAGTGGAGAAGACAAGACCTATGAAGGAGTTAAAAACAAGAAAATAGATAAACGTGCTACTTTGTAGAGAATCAGCTTGGGTAAAATGCGCACTATAGGAATTTGAGAGGTTTCCAAGGACAGAAAAGGAGATTTCTCATGGCCTGAGGCCTCCCTCCCTTTTTTTCTTTTAAGAAGGCCCCTAATGAGGATGAGCAGGTCGGACAGTGGGCACAGCTGTGAGTCCTCATGAGTGTTAGGGGAGTTGGGTTTACTGCTGGTCTCAAGGGCATGAGAGGCTTTTCTGGAGTCTGAGGCAGATTGATGACTTGCTCTGATAACAAGAGAACAACACAGACTAAAGGGGTCCAAGGAGAGCTCTGAGCATATCGTGTGGGCAGGTGTATTAGTTAGGGCTCATTAGAGGAGCAGAATCAATACAAAATATATGTACAAATATACAAGGGCTTTATTAGATAGGCATACAAGATCAGAAGGTGAACATTTCTGGTGGCTATCTGTGGAATCAGAGGTGGAAGAATTTAGAATCCAAAATGGCTGCTGATGTACTAGAGAGGCAGAGGATCCAGTAGCAATCAAAGGTCAAAGCCCTGGAAGCTCACTGCCAATCCACTGGTGTGAGTTTGTGTTCAAAGGCTGAAGAGTCTTCCCTGGAAGGCTGAAGGAACTGAAGACCAACACTGAAAGGCAATGGTGAAGAACTGAGCTCCTCCAAAGACAAAGGAGAGAGTTCCTCCTTTCCTTTTTATCACTTTTGGGCTGTAAGCCAGTTGGTTGGTGCCACTCACGTTTGGAATGTGCATCCTTCCCTCATTTGTAGAATCCTTGTCAGTCATCTATAGACAAAACTAGAGCTGCCTTAATCTGATAGGCAGTTCTTATTCAAGTTAGGTTGACACATCACAGTCTATGATCACAGCAGATGATAGAGGATGGACCTATGCTTTCAGCAAGCAGGTCAGCCTAGATGAGCAGAATCCAGGATGCAGGTGTTGGCTGGAAGAGGTAGTCTTGGGAAGCAGGGAGCTATCTCAGCATCTCTCTTCATTTTTGCTCTTAAGGAGCTTTCCTTTCATTGTTTTGGCTTCCAGGGAGAGGACTCTAGCCTTATGCTAGAATCTCATAGTCTAGCTACTGTCGGCTAATAAAGAACAGCCCTATCTTTCTTTTTCTATTCTCCCATGTCAGGGCCTTCATAGAGGAAAGGCACGTTTGAGTAATTCTATATCCCCTCTCCAAAACCCATGGCCCTGAGTCTATGGTTTGTCTTTTAACAGAACATATGAAAATAGAGGGTTCTTCACCTTTTTCCCCTCTTCCTGGTTCAGGCAACACATATGTCTAGGGATCATCCTGGAGCCATGAGGTTCTCTATGGTACTGTGTATCCTCCTTTCAGCTCTGAGAAGATGAGCTTAAGGCCTCCACATTGGGGTTGTTTCTCCCAGAGAGCTGAGAGCTGGCTCTTGGGTGTTTGGAGGCATTTCACACACTTAGCAGCTTTTGATTAAGATGCTCTAAGTCCACTTATTATGGACCCTTAGCTGGAGCCCCAAGAGGCTGCTGCTCAACTGCAAGCCAGCGCTGCCACCATAAGTGGGTTATTGGTGCTATAGACCAGCCTAGAGATGGAGACAGGACTGGGCGGTGGTGCCCACAGGACCACACTGGCTGTATGACCCCATTTCTGTTCATGGAAGAGAAGATGATTCAGTCACAGCTTTGATCCTCTAGGGTGTGAGACATCTGCAGGGTAGTGAACAAGTAGTCCTGGCCCTGCCTGCGGAGTTTATGATTTACATGCTATGGCCCAGGAGTCTGAAGCTTGAAACTACTCTCTTGGACCACCTTATGTGCTGCTATCTCTTCTTAAAACCGACCCTTAGAGGCCCTAGTCCATGCTAGGTCAGATACCAAAGCCCCAAGGCTTTCTCTTCTCCTTGTCTTTATTTATAGAAAGGTTAAGCATGTTGTTTGTAGTGCACATCAGTCACCCAAGACAGGGTTCATAAAATGATCCTAAAGCCCAGTGAGTAGCTTCAGTGGGAATCTATGAAATAAAAAGGTAGGGGCTGCATGAGGTAGGTGGGGTGGATTAATTAATCCTAAATCAATTAGGATTTTTCCAGCAGGATAACAGACTTTTCCAAGGGATGATGCCATACCACAAAAGGCCTGAAAACAGCCCTACCACTGATATAAGATCCAGTATTTGTCACTTACTTGCCTTTCTGGGGGCTGTAGGGTGAGCTCTGTGGCTCAAGCCCTCTGAGGTCAGGTCTTGCTCTTTTCTCCTAGGGAGCACTCACTTGCTGTCCCAATCACCATGCAGCCTGTGCTGCTCTGTGCAGCCTGTGCTCTCCAGGAGACTGCAGGGAAGCAGGTTTACCTATAGGGCGGAGCCGCTCGCATGGAAGCTGAAAGCCCGGAGTGGTTCCCTTCCATCCGGGCTGCTTGCCCTCTGACTGCTGGCCAGGGACTCAACCTCCCAGATCCTCATTTCCTCCATGTGTGATTGCTGTCTCACCTCCCTTCGAGAAGCATTTTGAAGAGCAAATGAGCTGACAGGTGTGGGACTATCTTAAATATTCTAATGCAAGTTTGTGAGCTTGAAATGAGTGGCATACATGAGTGAGCAGGGCAGTGCAGAGTGGGGAGGGGTACAGAGAATGGAAAACAAAATTAGATTCTATTATCAAGAAAATTAATGCTGTAGACACAAATAGCTCATTTCTATGTGTCAAATTTGGCCTATAAACTCTCAATCAAAAAGTATTATTCAGAAATCAGGAACTTAGCATATTCTCCAACTATAAGATAGCAACTTTCCACTCAGTGCTCTACAAAGTGTTTTCTTCTGGGTGTGAATACAGGCTCAAGTCAGCCTACTGAAATTCTAATGCAAGCTCTTGGACTTGAGTATATTATTTTAACTTCTCCTTGCATTTTTTCCCCTACTATAAAATGTAGATATATTAGCACCTACCTCACTGGAATACTGTGAGGATTAAAAGAGCTAATCCATGAAAACTGATATTATCCCAGTAACTGCTCATAAATTAATTTGGTCACTAGAGCTTTAGTATCAGTAGTAGTATTAGTATTCTCTGTCTTGCTCTGCATTTGTAGCAATGACAGTAGGACAGTAGAGCAGAATCAGAAGGCCAAGTAAAAAAAGAACAGGGGCTTTGGGAAATGCAAAGATGTCACCAAAAGGCTCATATGGTTCCTGCTGTCAAATCTTGTATTTATTTTGTGTTTCTTTTGATCACCTCAGCAAGAAACAAGGAGGAATGGCCAATTATAAGGTTCTTCACAAAGTGGAGGAGGGGTCGTAGAAGTCCCTCATGAGTATGTCATTATTTTTTGTTCCAACAAAAAAGTTAGAGAAGACTTTCTTTCTTGGTTAATGGGCTATGGATGTTCCTAGAAAACTACGAGTATGAGGTATGGAGACAAGAGTTTTCTCATTTGTTCTGTCGGAGCTCAGCTTGGTGCCCTAGTCTTTTAACCTTAGCTGGTGCCTTGTTTGTGGGATGTAGAAATGAGCCCCAGCATTCAGGGTTTGGGTCAATTTCCTTGTCTTTCTGGAGGCCCTGAATTACATATGCCAATCAGATGCAGCCTTGTCTGCATCTTGTACCTAACCCTTTCCTGGAGAATCATGGTCCTTGTTCTTTCCCAGCATGCACATGGGTCCTCACACCTGCTTCTGAACTTCCAGTCTTGATGTCCTTTCTGAAGGTTTCTCCTGTGAGCAAATCCGTTTTGCATTTCCAGTGCCCAGTACATAGGGCACCTCATACTCAAATGCACTCAGGACAGAATGTCCATAGTATATAATTTCTAGGAGAATCATGCCTGGTGGTACACTGTTAATGTGGAGTATTGAAGTACAAATTTCTAAAGTGGAGAGACTACTCGTTTGTTTATCTTGCTCTGAATTACATTCTCGGCACAAAAGAACACTTAATAAATCGATGTCTCCATCAAGATGGTAATATTGTCAATAAATAACAATATCCAGGGATGTGAGAGGAAAACATCATTTGCTTTGAATGTGGACCTGGGGTTCTTGAGGAAAATAAATCTTTATCCACTGTGCTTATTTTAGGATCACAGTGTGTGGAGTTTATAAGCATAATACAATGAATGAAATGAATGGTGTATTATTTTACTGCTGATTCTCTCCAAATATTTCTGGTAACTCCGATGGGTCTAGACAAAAGGCTTGTCTTTTCACAACAACTTGTAGCTGTAAAAAGCTTACTAAAGAGAGTGTGAGGAAATAGTCATGTAAAAAAGTTGATTTATAGTTGATTAAAGCATCTCGTAATAAAACATTCACTTTTCATGCTATTATGGCCTATAGGATGTGAAACTGGCAACCAGCAAACTTAACAGTAGCATACTGTTTGTCTTCGTAATACTGTTTTCTAAGATGCAGGAGACACCGTACAACCTCACAGGCATTCCCTGGTCTTCCTTTATCCTTGCCCACACCTAGAACTCTTTGTATCACTATTGCATCAGTCACTTCCACATATAAAATGAGTGGTTTATTATTTTAATTAAGATCCAAGTGTGTTATGATTCTTTGTTTACAGGTTGATCTTTCTGGACTGGGGAGGAGGGCTCCTGGAGTATGATGTCTTACTTCTCTTCATGTGCACATAGCTTAGTATGAAATAGGTTCTTGATATGTGTTTGTTGAATGAATTAAATAACTTATGCAAGAGCACCAAAAACAGACAAACAAAACAACAACGACAACAACAACAATAAAGTGTCATGGTTTGGGGTTTTGTGAGGGGAGCAATACAATATAGGATATATTTAGTAATATTATTTTATAGTGACTCACCCAAAGAATCTTATACAAAGAACGCAGGAAATCTTTCCACACTCTAAAGGCCAAAGAACTCAGCTGAGGGCCCTGATCCTAGTGAGTCCTACATGAGTCCAGATGAAGACCTAGAGCCCATAACAATACCTCTTACAAGTCCTACTAGAAGTCTAAAGCCCAGAACAAAGTCATGCAGGCCCACTTCACATCTATGTTGGAAAGGCCCAAAAGTCAGTGGTGGAAGCTAGAAAGTCTATACCAGTGGGATGAAGGATCTGTGCTAGCAGGTTAAGAGATATGAACTGGAGCCAGGAAGTGATGCTCAAAGTAAGAACCAGAGCTCCCCCAAAACTACCACAGCCATCCTCAGCAGCAATGAGAACCTAAGTTCCTCCAGGGATAAGGACAGCTGAGTTCCCATCAGGAAAGCCAACACAATAAGCTTCTCAAGGAGATGGAGCTGTGCACTCTCTTTGCCTCCAGAGCTAGGAAGAGATGCTGGAGATGAGGATCAGACCCCCCCAAAGTGAACCACAAACTACAACAAAGATCCTGAGCTCCTCTGGTGATGAGAACAGTTAGGTCCAGCAGGAAAGCCAGCATGACAAGGTCCTCCAGCAGACTAGCCCAAGAGAACCAGCATATTCCTGCAGCTCCAGCAGGTTCTCTAAGTACCTTCTCTAACAGCCTCTGCAGCTTCTCTGGTTCTGCCTCTTACGCTGCCAGCAACCACCCTCAGGTGGGCCTTCCACACCTAGCTCCGTGCTAGTTCAGTTCAGCTGGGTGTAACAAGCTGTCCACCAGTTGGCAATCCACTACAGCTGGGCCCATCTCATCCTGATCCGAGAGTATTGTGCCCAAGCTCCACAATCAGACTGTGGCCCTCTCAGGAACTGGGGTCCCTTCCCTCCATCTACAAGTGCCATATTTTGTCTGGAGTTGTTGAGTTGTGGTTTTCCCCTCTTGTTTGTCTTCATAATTTGTTGTTCTTTACTTATTCATTGACTCATTCCTACACTATATATTGAACAGCTATTATGGGCTTCGTACAGAAATAACAAATAAGAATGCTTCCAGCTTTTATTTTGTCATGGGAAGGTGGCCAGTAAATCATATGCATAATCAATAAAGTAAATCAGAGGGAAATGAGAGCTGTGTTAAAACAAAAAATAAAAGGAGAACCAGGTGTGTGGGGCTGAAACATTAAGGAAGGTAGGCAGCAGGTTGCAGCACTATGTGGACAGGAGTGAGCAAGCGAGATCTGGGCAAAGGCTTGAAGAAACAAAGGGCCTTGGCTTGCAGATATCTGGGCAAGTGTATGCTTGGCAGAAAGAAAAGCTAGGGCAAGGGCTTCATTGTAAGTCTGTGTGTGGAGTGTTTGAAAACTAACAAGGGGCAGTGGAGTTGGAGTCGAAAGAGAAGATGAGAGGCAGATGTAGGGGCTGGCACTGGGGGCCATGCCAATGATGATGGCTATACCAGGGTGGTGGCTGCAGTGATGTGGCAGGAAGAGGCAGACACTGGAAGTGACAGCCAGTGCAGTTTCCGATGCCTGAGGAGTTCTCATGTCCTCACCTGGGGTGGAACTGGTGCCAATGGTGATGGAGCAGACCACAGCTGGAGCTGGGCTCCTGCTGTCCAACCGACTCCCCCGGCTTCACCCTTGAGACGGTGGAGCATAGGAAGACCTGGGACACTGTGCATCACCGTGAAACTGGAGACTCACTTTTTGAATCCCTCCATCTTTTTCTTCAACAATTCAAATGCACTCCTCTTAGTATTGCCTTTAGGATTCATCGCGTCTTTCATGAGATCTGTCTTGATTAACTTTACCAGGCTCAAACCTGCCAGTTCATTCCATATTCATACACAGATATGATATGCTTTACTTAACACAATAGATGGGTTTTTGAAAAGAGAGGTGTAAGTCACCTTTTAAAAAAATATTAAAGCCTATTTTATATTCACCAAGGGAGCTAACTATTTCAAGTACCCCATTATTAATGTTTTTATAAAGTAAAGACTCCTTTGGTAAGAGGACTGTGGTCTCTGCTAATATATATATATTTGAAAGGTCATATTATAATGCGTAAAACAGTCTGCACACTTACATGCTGTATATCTGTAGATGAGGTGCCCCTTACTTGTTTTCTTGGAGTGCCCCCCTTGGACCTGAGGCTCAGGGTACTCTTGCCTGAGCTCAGCATTTTCCTCCAAAATCCTCTTTCTTCGGAACCCCCTGTTCACCCAGACCTGAAACCCGAGGTTCCTCTCCTAGTATCTGCCATCTTCCTTCTGCCCCCAGTTCCTCATTTATTTGTGTCTATAAACTCTTGCATCTGCCCCATTCTCTCTGCAATCCTCTATCTCTGCTGTAGCTTGGGTGTCCAGACATTGCAGTGGACTTCACAGCTCCTCTCTCTTAGCCACTTTATCCATCTTCTTGAATGCACTTGTTCCTCAGTCCCTGATTCAAGTCCGTGCTCAAGAGCATCATCCTTACCAGGGCCCTGCTTTGCTCAAAGATCTGCGGCTCCTTATCTCCTTGCCTGTAGCTCACAACTCTGAATATGTTACCACAGTTTCATTCCGTAACCAGTGCGCGAGTGTCACCACTTGTCCATTCACTCTCAATCACCACGAGGGCCATCCACGGTGAAATATTTATTCTTGGGGCTGGAGAGATAGCTCAGTAGAATAAGCGCTTGCCTGGCAAGCACAAGGTCCTGACTTTAATCCCTAGTACTGAAAAAAATATATATTCCTGGGCTTTGAGCACGGGCACGTGGGAGTTGTGCCTTCCTCTGCCCTGGTCTGCAGAACTCCTCTGAAATCCTTATTTCTGCTCAAACCTTTAAGCCTTCCAAAGTCCAGCCAAATGCCACACTCATTTTTAGTCCTTCTTAGTCCTTTATGCAGAAATGACCTCTCCTACTGCAGCACTTTCTGCAGATGAGATTTCATAGTGCACATCCTTTCTCTGGTGCATTATCATCTCCTTTCTCATATCTTCCTCATCAACTTGCAAGTTTCCTGCCTGCTGGGCACTGGCTTCTTGCTCATCTTTGTCTTTTTGCCTTTTAGTGTGTATAGTGTGTGCTGGATAAAAACAAACCAGGTGACCGTGAGGCTGTTCTTCTTATTGTTAATGCTTTGTTGCTGACTGATGCTATGTGAAATTGTGAGCCGTGGGAAGTGTGGGTCTCTTGGGTGTTTGCTCTCATCCCTTCCCATCCCATCCCTGGAGATGGAGTGTCCTCAGCTGGTGCTGGGTCTCCCCTGAACCTCTGTGGGTTTAGGGCTGTAGGACTGTGAGGGAGGATACACAGCAAATTGGGAATTCATCCCAGAACCCTGGTCTCAGTTTATTCACTCACTTATTTATATCCCACGTGGTGGATATGAATTTCAGGTCATAGCAGCAGGGTGCAAGAAATGTCACATTTCTCTATTTCTCTAAATCAAATTTAAACAATGCCAAGCTTCTACCTGCTGAGCTGGCAGGAAATTCAACCTGCCTTTTGAACGTTCCTCCCTCTTCCCACCCTGAGAATTATACAAAAGCCTCCAGGGTCTTAGCACTTCTGAAGAGCTGGGGAAGAGCCCTTTAGGCTGAGACCCAGACTGGTCCTGTCCTAGATGTGCGGTTTGAGGCCAGTGCATCCTCCACTTCTCTGTGAAGAGAACAGAGAGAACTGGGAGCACCAGGCTTCTATGAGCACCCGGCACTGTGTCTGGCCTCTTCTTAGCCTCAGGGGACATTCTCAGAGCCTCCTCCCTACCTCCCTCCCTCAACTATCCCACTGCCCCTTCAAGGCCTGATAGTGCTGTCTTTTCAGTGGCCATAAGCTTTTGCATTTAGCCACATGGTGACAAGTTGGTTGATGAGAACCTCTGAGCCAAGGACAGAAATAATTCTCTAAGTAAGGCAGGGAAAACATCTCTTCTTCCAAATCTCCCTCCTTCTCCTCTGCTCCTCTTGTTCCCTTCTTCCTCCTCCTCTTCCCGCTGTTATTCTTTTTTTGAGACAAGGTCTCACTATATAGGCCATAGGCTGGCCTTGAACTCACAGTAATACCCCTGCCTCAGCCTCCTCAAGGCTGGGATATAGGCAGGCCCCACCACTCCCGCCTCTCTTAATCTTTTAAATCTCTATCAGAATTCCACTGCTATCAAAAATCAAATAAATACATAAATTCAAAACATTGCATTCTAAATTTTCTGTTATGCATCTCAGTAAAATGATTTATACTGAGTTCACTTTACTATAAGTTTTTGACAAAATAGCAATGAAAAAACAGAATTCAGACCAGGGAAACTAAGTGTAGTTATGCCAGGAAAGAAAGAACCCAAAATTCTGTTAACTACAATTACTTATAATTAACCTCACATTTAGCACAGAGCTTCCTGGTAGCCCAGGTGAAAAGAGTGATGTGACTAAAAAGCCTATTAGAAGCTCTCAGAAAGGAGGCAAATCCATTTTGCAAGAGAAGCAAAGATTCCCATTATTTGATTATAAAATAAGTTTCTCATAAGCGGCTTTGCAAAGCAGGTAAGAAGCAAAAAATCATCACAAAAGTTTTGTGTTATTGTGTGTGGATCTTTGCTTCTTGTAGCTTGTGTCTTCTTGGCATCCACTGAAGTCATTAAGTCAGGTTTTGGGGTGCACATAGAAGTGATGGCCACAGATGTCGGGCCCTATTTTTTGTAGCTGTCATTCTTGTTTGCATTCTCAAGAATAGGCAGACACTGTGATGTTGCTGCTGTCCTACAGCTGAAGCAGAATGAGGGTCGATACAACCACCTGCTGATCATGGCCCGAGGAACAGAGATGCGTGGTGAAGTGGGGGCCAGTACATCCTCATCCTGGTGGCCCCTGTGTCTGTGTGTGGCCCTGGCCACCTGTTTTTCTTTCTATTAAAATCTCATTGAGAGTCAGGACCAGGATTCTGTGTTCATCACTGAATTATTAGCACCAATGCCTGTCATTTATTAGATACTGATGAATGATTGTTGAATTAACATGCTTGTTTTTTTCCCTGTATTTCATGTCTGTTGTGTGGCCTTTAAGTTTGCTGTTTGTTACAAGAGCAATACAGAGCTAAATGACAAAAGAGTTCTTCTAAGCTAGACCATCTCACCTTCATAGCTGACAGAACTGGGAAAACGGGTGCTGACGGTGATGCAGGGGACATATGACAAAGATTAGATGGTACTTATGGTGAGACTAGGAAACACTGGTTGGCTTCTGGGTCAAAATTGTCGAGTCATGTGCCAGCACAGGAATACGTGTTAGGTTGTCCTGATTTGATTCTTGTGGTGAGTTCTGACCAACTGCGTGGACTTCACAAGTCACTTAGTTTCCTCATCTGTAAGTTGAGAAGTGTCATCTGAATGGTTCTTGTTGGAAATTAAAAGGTTCTTTGTAATGTGAGAATTATTTAAGGAGCTTTGTATTATTACTATTGTTACTGCTGTCCATGCGAGTAAGCAGTAAGCATTCTAGGCATAGAAGCTACATGAGGGGACCTTTAGTGACCAGGAAAAAACATATTTAAAAGTCAGTGACTGAGGGGCCGGGGAGATAGCTTCATGGCACAAGTGCCTGCCTGGCAAGTGTAAGGTCGTGAGTTCAAACCCTGGTCCCACCAAAAAAAAATTAAAAAATTAAAAAAAGTCAGTGACTGAAGTAGCTGAAAAATGGCAGAAGAGATATCTCCAAAATAACCTCTTGACCATAAAAGCAACAAGAATGCTGCCAAAAGTTGCACAAATCAACTTTGGGGGCCCTAGAGATTATCCAAAGATGCTAAGCATTCTGAGGAACATCTGTTCAGGACTGGCTGAGTCACGGTGCACTGTGGCACTCCACGGTGCTCTGTTGCTCTTTATTTTTTCTGGATCTCTGCACTGCTTTTTAAAACTCAACAACCTCACAAGTACTAGAGGTGGGCTTGAGCTCCCATAAAGCTATATTTTCTGGACTTGTCTGGCAACTGTCAGGAAATGCCCCATGCTGAGGGATTGTCTTGGTTTGATCAGACTCGGGGCCCATTGAGTGCAAAGAGCACTGTCACAAAGACATTAGCCACGAACAGTCAATGGTAGGTGTTTAAAATGACTGATGCATGATGTAGTGATGCTAGTTGGGGCAAATGAGATTGACCAAAATACTACAACAGAGAACTTGAAGAATGAAAATCCACAGGGTTTTAGCCTATTTCTGAGACTCTAGAGTGTGTGCATGTGCAGGAAATGCCTGAGAGGGCCCTAATCTCTCGCCTTGGGTTGACGTTGAGGTTCTGCATATACAGAAGCAAAGAATAGGCAGAATTGGAAATGGCCAATGTGTGGAAGCCATCAGAGATGGACTGGTTTTAAGCTCCTAAGAACTAGTTAAGTCAACTGAGACATTAATAGCTGCACTTACTGTAGATGGTAGAGGATTGGTCCAGATGGTCACGGATGTCAGCAACAGGAGTGACAGGAAACAGCAGCAACAGTAAACTCTTGGATTGGGTTTCCAGCATTACCATGCTATATTATTTAAAATAGCTAGTTTTCAACAAGCATGAGAAATGCAAATATACAAGGAAATGTGGCCTATACATGGGGGGCAAAGGAGTCCATAGCTTTGTCCACAAGAAAGTCCAAACTTTGAATTTACTTGACAAAGATCTTTAAATACACCATTTTAAATGTATGCCATCATTGCTTATAGACTGGAAGTCAGAAACTGAGTTCTCTTTCCCTTCTTGCAAGATGGTGGGTGAAAAAACTTAGAATCCAGGCACTAAAGTGAACAATTCTGAAGCCAAGAAGTTTTCTGCCAGTGGTACTGGTATAAAGGGTCAGATGAAGAAGGCAAAAAAAGTCCAAGAAGAGGCAGCCCCACTGCAGCCAAAATCCTGTCCTGGTTAGAGGGATTGGTAAATATTCCCAATCTGCTATGTGTTCTAAAAAGGCTTTGTACAAGAGAAAGTACACAGCTGCTAAATCAAAGGTTGAGAAGAAAAAGGAGAAAGTTCTTGCTACCATCACAAAACTAGTTGGTGGGGATAAGAATGGAGGTACCCAGGTGGTTAAGCTTTGAAAAATGCCTAGATACTACCCTACTGAAGATGTGCTCCAAAAGCACTGAGCCACAGCAAAAATCCTTCAGTCAGCATGTGAGGAAACATTGAGCTAGCATCACTCCTGGCACCATCTTGATCATTCTCACTTGGTGTCACAGAGGAGAGTGGTCTTCCTGGGGCAGTTGGCCAGTGGCTTGCTACTTGGGACTGGGCCTCTTAACCTAATCGTGTTCCTCTCTGAAGAATACACCAGAAATTTGTCATTGCCACCTCTACAAAAATTGCTCTCAGCAAAGTGGAAATCCCTACACACCTCACTAATGCTTCCTTTGAGAAGAAGAAACTGCTGAAACCCAGACACCAGAAGGGTGAGATCTTTGACACCAAGAAAGAGATACCAGGTTTTGGAGCAGCACAAGGTGGATCAGAAAGCAGTGGACTTATAGATTTAGCAAAAATCAAAGCCGTTCCTCAGCTCTGGGGCTACCTGTGATCTGTTTTTGCTCTGACAAATGGAGTTTATTCTCATAAGTTAGTGTTCTAAATTTCTTACTAAGAGCCCAATTAAATAACTGATACATTTAAAAAAGGTGTGGTCTGTGAAACAAAGGAAAATATATTCTAGAAAATTAATTGCATATGAGAATTTATTTTATGAATTAGCATATACCAGTAGATAGATAGACACTTTTAGAAAACTGGGTATATATTCAGGAATTTAAAAAAGCATAATAACTGAAATAAAAAGTTTACTGGAAGACTCAACAGCAAATTTGAGTTGTTAGAAGAAAAGAATGTATTTGAAAGTAGGTCAGCTGTTGTCTTGGTTAGCTTTCTCAGTGCTGAGGTGAAGTACCCAGCACCCAAAGTGAAAGGAGGAAAGGTTTTGCTTGGCTTACGGTTTATAGCAGTCTCACCCCCCAGTTAGGTGAGTCTAAGCAGAGTGGCTTGGCAGAGGCCATCACAGAGGAGAGCAGCTCATGGCACCCACAAGAGAGCAAAAGTAACAAAGGAGGGGCAAGATTCCTTTTGTCCTTGCTATACCGTATGCGCCTACTGACTCTAGGGCAGGTGTGGCACTCGCACCCTTAACCCTAGCCAGAAGCATGCCCAACCAGTTAGCGGAGTGATTTACTAATCACATACCCTCCATCCCAGCATCACACGCCTACATTCAGTTGCCTCTGAAAAAGCCCTATAACCATATGAGGGTTTTAGGGAGCATCTTGACATAAACCATAGCAATTGTGTTCTGGTCTGAGGACTAACGTGGAGTAGAAATGGGCACAGCATCAGACACCTGTGAGACACCCTAAAACATACCAGCATATGCATTATGAGAGGATGAAAAGAGGAGGGAAGAGAGAGGAAGGGGCAGAAAAACAATTAAAAAATATACACAAATATTCTCTGGCTTTAATATATATCATATATATAAAATATATATATGGTTTTAATATATATCATATATATAAAATATATATGATATATATTAATCTACAT
>PVKN010000779.1:0-64605 GCA_004027915.1 Capromys pilorides | reverse complement strand
TTTTAGTAAGATAAAATAAATAGAATATTTAAAAACATTATAGTGAAATAAGGCCAGATGTCAAATGGTGGAGTGTCAGAGCCTGGTGTCACCTTCCTGTTTGTCTACAGAACGCTGCTTATTGTTTCTAAGCAACCGATACTTAAATCAATAAGAGTTTATGATAGGTATTCAATCATATTATGGTTTCTGTGTATTTGCCAGCCCCAAAACCTCATGCAGTCACTGGGGCATGGTTCTAGAACCTGAGACTCATTCCTGGGCTGAGGATGGAATTTGGGGTCCAAGCACTGCTGGGATTCTGGGTATGAGTGCTACCCCCAGTCTCGGGGAGATGCAGCCTCGCTCTGTGTTGCTGTTGGTGCCGCCACTCCTCCCTTCTCGCTTGCTCTTTGCCACCGCCATGAACAGCTGCTCTCTGCCATGTGCCACTCTGCCTGGGGCCCAGCTGAGTACGAACTGAATTCTCCAGTAACTGTGAGCTGGGTAAACCATTCCTTCCTTCATTTCAGATGTTAGGTATTTGTCCCAGCAAGGAGAAAAGAGTCACTGAGAAAAATTAAATTCACAGACTGTTATTTTTAAGAGCTTCCTTATTTTGATAAAGTCTCCCTGGAAGAGAAGTGTAGGTGCATTTTGGGGTATTTCCTACCAAGTACACTTTTGGTATAGAAGCCAGACAACACATTTTATTTCCTCTGTTCATTTCACGTGGACTTGGCCTATTTTTAAATATCCAGTCTTTCAAGTAAGATCTTCCTCTGCTCACCTCACCCCTGGGCTCAGGGATACAGGCCAACAGCTTGCCTCGCAGTGGACTATCCCAAGCCGGCCTGCAGGCCACCACCCCGCAGCAGCAGGACCCCGCAATGTGGGCTCTGCAGGAGGCGGAGCAGCAGGAGGAGTCGAGCTTGGGGACACGAGGACGAGTCCTGCTAGATGCTCCGGGACCAGGCTGAGCCCCTGAGCAGGTGCGAGAGGGCTGGGTCCAGACTGCTGGGGTCGGCACTGCCTTCGCCTCTGGGGGAAGCCTCAGGCCCAGTCCAAAGCACGTACCTGTCGGAGAACAGGCGGGAAACGCAGCGAGGGCGTGCAGAGCTCTGGGGCGGAGTGAGTTGGCGACTCCGCAGGCTACGGAGCGGGAGGTGTTTGCTTGTAGATATCATCTGCTTTGCCCCTGATGCGCACAGGGCCGCAGCGGTCAGGTTCCTTAATGGGAGGGGACCGAGAGCTCCACAGGACGTTGTCTTCTCGAGGTTGCTTCATTTTCGTCCAGTTTCTTGGATACTCCGGATAACGCTGCAGGTACTTAGACTACGAGAAGGCTGGGTAACTGGAACTATATGTCCACGTCATGGGGAGAGGCCCCAGGATGACCAGCAGGGCCATGGAGCCCCTTGTTGGTCTGTAGTCCTTAGTGGCCTCCTCGCAGGACTGGGCAAAACAAGGGTGTCAGCAGGCAGAGTGCTTCGGGACGGGGCTGGGCCCGACGACGTGTTGCGTGGGCTGTGTCCTCTGTGCAGGAGACAGGGAGACCAGCACCAAGTCCGCTGAGGCATGGCCGCCCCTCAAGGCAGGTAGGTCAGCGAGCGCAGGGCGAATGCGTCCTGGAGGGTCCTAGTACACTGGGTACCGCAGCTCTCACCTCGGCGGGTTACAGCTCAAAATCACAACAGGCTTCATGAGGGTAACCACACTTAGAAAAGCCCCACATGCTCACAGCCTGGGAAATTAAACTAAAGCCCCTCAATATGGTGGAAATGGATGTTACTCACAAATACAATTTTATCTGTGCCTGAAGAAGCGGCCGCCTTTGAGAGTGACCCACGGGTCTATGGGCAGAAGAGTTCACTTTTTATGTAAAGATGGAGCAGAGTCCCACGTGGTGCGACTTCCTGCTGTGCTGCCGCCACCGCCTCCAAGAAGTGTTCTGTTATTTCTACATGTGGTTCAGCTTGCTATTAGCTAGGAAAGAAAAGTATTTTCAGAATCATAGCCTTTTAAAACTACTACATTAATATAACAAATTTATTTAGCCAATAAAATTTTACACTGGTCTGGTGAAAATGAAATGGAAGACACCTTAGAAAGGCACTGTTCCAATGAACATGGCTTCACAGGACACGAGGGAGCAGCAGGAGCTGCCCTGATGGTTCAGAAGCCAGGAGGGGAGGGGACTGGGACCGTCGAAGGGCTCTGAACCGCACACAGGGGCTGGAAAGTGAAGTCTGCCCTGTGTCACTGAGCTCCCAGGCACGAAGATGTGCTTTGCGTGGCCAGAGTCCTGAAGACACGAACTTCCCATGGAGATAAGGTGACAGTCACAGCGTAGTCGTCACAAAGTGCTACAGTGTATGTCTAGTTGCCCCCTCAAAGCCTCATGCCCTCATGGGATGCGCTTCTAGAGTTTTTTATTAACTCATGACCCAATGGGATTATGGGTGACAGTGCTGCTGGGATTATGCGTGTCAATGCGACTGGGATTACCAGTGTGAGTACTGCACCCCACCTGGGCAGATAGTCTGGATGGAGCTTAAGAGAGACAGACTGGCTTTCTGTGGTCATTGTCACTGTTACTCCTCCCTGTTGCTCTTGCTCTTTTGCTGTATTCTGCTGCCATGAAGTGCTGTTCTCTGCCATGATCCACTCTGCCTCGGAGCCAGCTGAGTATGGACTGAAACCTCCAGCAACTGTGAGCTAAATAAACCTTTCCCTCCTTCATTTTGGGTGTCAGGTACTTGTCCCAGGCATGAAAGAAGAGCAACTGAGACACAAAGAAATGTTGATTTTGAGCCGTTGGTAAGTCAGTCTTAGTCTCTGACTCTGCCCATAACATCAGCAGCCAGGAGCTGCATGTAACAGCAAGATCATGGGAACTGGTGGGGCTCAGGATGCAGGGTCCGCATCCACCTTGCTTAACAGGATAATCTCCAGACACTCTTCTGGGAGTGTTGGAAAGGAAATGCTGTCAAAGCACGGAGCACATTTATTCCCTGTGTCAACGTCACTCTGTAGATCCTAGCAATAACCAGTGCCCCTTCACATTTCAGGAAGTTCGATGACTCATGTGCTTAAATTTGTAATTGTTTTCCCCCACACCTCCTCATTTCCATTTGGCTTTTATTTAAATTTCAATTTTTAATCTAAGTAGGTAATTCACTACTGATTAATTTGTTTAATTGAGTTGTTTGGAACTACTTGCAATATTCAAAACTGTTAAAGAACAGTTTTGTCATAGTGAATTTATAAAAGTTGCATGTTTGAGAAGGAAATGACCTCTATTCAGTTTCTTAGATAGTTTTAATTTTTTTCTTGTTTTTTGCTTATTTTTTTTAAAGAATACAAAATAGTAAAAACAAAGAAACAAAAAAATTAGAAATGATACCAAGTCTCACTAAGAATGGCTGGGGAGATAGCTCAGCAGCACAAGCACCTTCCTGGCCAGCACAAGATCCTAGGTTCGACTCCTGGTACCAAAAGAAGAAGTTTCACTAAACAAAATAATTGTAATTCAACAGCAGTTGCTGTATTTCATGATGTTATCTTCAAATTACTTGTTCTGAGTACCAGATATAAATGCGTGCAATTGGTTAAAAACAAAACAACAACAAAAGAGATTTAAGAAAATAAAAAGAAAAAAATAAGAATAAAAACAAAAACAATTTTAAGCATTAACTGCTGCTTTCAAAAGACCAGCAGAGATAAGAAGTACAATTATCCACATTATCTTGCACACTTATACACATAAATTAATCTTTTCCCTGTGTTTCTATTGTCCTTTTTCTGATCTCAAATCTTACTTCCCATTGAATAGCTGCTTTCCCTTGCACAGTAGCTCTTGTGCCACTCAGATTTTATTTACTCTTTTAGATTCTCATACTAGCAAGACCATATGGTGTCTGCATATGTGGCTCTGATTCAGACTGGGAGATGCAGGCACACGACAAATGCTCAGCCATCTCATCTTTGACAATTGGGCCAAACATAGTCACTGGAAGAAAAATAGCCTCCAATAAGTGGTTCTAGAAAAACTGGCTTTCTACATGCTGAAGGCTAAAAATAGACCCAAGCCCTCCACCATGCACAAAACTATAATCAAAATGGATCAAAATTTAAATATTAAAACTGAAACACTAAATCTTCTGGAAGAGAAAGTAAATAGAAATCTTAAAGACACAAGTACAGGTAGTTTATGAATGAAAACTGCACGGAATTCTTCAAAGAATCAGCAAGTGGGATCTCATCTTTTGGAAAAGCTTCTACTTGTCAAAAGAAATCACCAAAAAAAGCAAAGAGAAAACCCATAATTTGAGAAAAAATTACAGCAGACTGTCCTTCGAACAAAGGACTCTTATCTAGAATATATAAAGAATTATAAAAAACCAGACCTCCAAAATTCAAAGATCCAAGGCTGAGGAGACAGCTGGGTGGTCTACACACCTGCCTGACAAGTGCAAGAACCAGGGCTCAGTCCTTGGTACTGCATGCCATGCTGGCCCCAGAACCCCAAGCTCCTTGTGCTGACCACCAAAACCAGGTGTGGTGGTGCAATCCTGTAATCCTAGTGCTGGGTAGGCTGAAACAGGGGGGTGGGTCACTATGAGTCTGAGCTGTGTATTGAGAACTTGTGCCAAATGAGTAAACAAATAAATAAGTATTATAGATTCCAAATTCAAAGACCCAATCCAAAAATGAGGACGTGAGAGCAATATACTCCTCACAAATGAAAAGATACAAATGACAAATAAATATATGAAAAAAATGTTCCACATCATTTGTTATTTAAGAGATGCAAATTAAAACATTGAGATACCATCTTACACCAGAAAGAATGGCTGTTATCAAGAAGCCAACCAATAATAAAGGCTAGAGAGGATGTGGGAAAAAAGGAACCCTTCTCCATTATTGGTGGGAGGGCAGGCTGGCACAACCACTGTGGAAATCAGTGTGGAGACTCCTCAAAATGTGAGGATTAGTAATCCCACTCAAGCCAGTTATTCCCCCCACAGGTATTTTCCCAGAAGAACTGAAAACATTATACCACAGTGACATATGTGCACCCATGTTTGTAGTAGCACTACCTTCATAGCTAAATCTTGGAAACAACTCAAATGCCCATAAGCTGAGGAATGGATAAAAAGATACGTGATATTCCTGCACAGTGGAGTATTGCTCAGCTACACAGAACGATAAACTCAAGGCTTTTGTAGATCAATGGATGCAGCTAGATTTTGTTTTGAGTGGAAAGAGCTCCTCCTGTCACTTTCACCAAGACCACGCTTTCTAGAGCAGTACTACATGTAGCTTATGAGTCATACAGCATCTTACAGAATCAATTATTTCATCATTGTAAGAACTTCTCCTAATGCATAGACATAGCTGTGTCAGGTATCCATTCCTTTTTTTTTCAATAACTTAATCTAGAAAAGGTATTTTAAAACTTTAGAAAATAATAAAGATTTTTTAATAAGTTAGTGACTTACAATAGCACTTCACCAATCTCTATTAAAAATCTGTGAAAGCAGACAGGGATGTGACATGTCACACAGAGATACAAAGCCATGAAGTCAGGATATTGTGAAAATTGGGAGGAAAACCTGTTCCTCCTAGTGATGTTGAGACTTCCAATTTGAAACACACATGGCAGGGAGCATAGCTTCTCTCTTTGAGGTAGACCAGAAGAAAGAAGTGTTTTTCTTTTCCAAATCCTATCGATCTTACATTCAGTTCTTAGAAGGGATAGGTACCATGTATCTGAGCACAGTGCAGGACACCACGTCACCCTCCCAGGCTAGGGAGCACCTCTTTCAAGGCCCTTGCTGGCTCCTAAAGTGTCCAACACACACAAAATCCAGGGGTCCCCTAGAGAGAGCCCCCAGATGGTTGCTAACCTTGGGTTTGCCAGGGCTCTGCTGTGAAACTGAGCTAGCAGGGCACCTGTGACTGCCCAGAGGGTGTTCACCAGGGCTGGTCCCTGAAGCCTCCGGGCGCGTGCACCGCTCAAAATCTGAAGACAGAAACAGCAGCCTCCCAGGCAGGAGGGGAGGCAGTGTCCCCAGGGCCACTGCGTGCAGTCCACCCTCGCTGTGACCCATGGTCCTCGGGTTCCTCCATGGCCCCCATACGCGTGTGTCACTGGCTTTCTTCCCGGCCAGTGGCTGGCATGATTTCTCTGAGCTCGCTGAGTTTGCTCCCCTTCTACCTTTGGCCTGCGTTTGAAGTGGTTCTAGTTCCTGGATTCCATAAATAAGGACAAAACGCACCGCTAATTACATTTTTAATACATAAAGCGATGCAGGAGTAAGTTCCCATCATGCGAAACCCTCCCACCGCGACTGCTTAGACCCGCGCCAGCGTTGACATCTGCTTCTACTAAATTCACAAATTGAGCTTCTCTGTGCAATTTATATTTCTGAGCTCAGGTTTTTGATCAAATCTGTTAAAATCACTATTTCTTCCATAAGGCTTATCTTTCCTTATGTTCCCACATTGTAATTCATGTCACTATAAAGCATACTTTTATAAATCATACTTTTTTAATATTTAAATTTTCCCAATGTGCCCACTTGAAAAAGCGATGGCTAGGCTGGGGAGATTGCTCAGCCTGGCAACTACAAGGTCCTGCTATGGCACTGAGCACCCATGTAAACACATCGCCGTGGGGCTTGGGGGTGCAGCAACTTGTTATAAAACTTAAAATTCACACATTTAAAATTCTGTGGTATAAATCGGTCTCCCAAGCTATCCGTGCATTTCTGTAATGTCATCATGAGAGAAGCCTTCAGGTTGCGTCATCCACGTGCAAATAGCCCTGCTCCCCGGAGCTCCAGCCAGCGCTTCACTGTCCAGGGACACCCTATGTGCTTGCGCTTCCTGTGGTAAGTCTGAAAGCTACCCAGGCCCCACCTCCTGTGCAACCTGGCTGGCCCTCTTGCAAGGCCTCTCTCTCTCTTCCTCCGGGGACCCTGGTTCCCTTTCACACCGGTCCTGGTTCAGTGTCAGCCAGTGTGAGAGGCAAGCACTGGAAACAAAGTGCTTCTCTGAAAAGTGACACTATGTTCAGCGGATCACTGACTGACCGGGTTCCCCACCCATAATTTATTCAGGGGACTGGGACGGGGAAATCTTCTCTGCCCACGAGGAAGAGAGAAGCACACGTCTAGTAACAAGAGACAGATCGGCCCGGGTGCGTGGTGTCTGGGAGTAACCAACGTGAGAGGCACCCTTGTTCCCGAAGTTGGGAGATGTGAATGACCACGGGAACAGCAGTAACTTTGCCGAGAAACAAACTAGGAATTTTGTAGTGAGGCAAAACACTTTCTGCGTTATCTGCCATGTTAGCCAGACTTTGGAGATACAGTTCATTGCCTTTGGATATTCGCACCGTGGTGCAGAGTCAGAAGTGCCCATGAGCTCCAGAAATGGTCTAGCTTCCTAAATGAACACTCTACAAATGTCAAAGATAATTCCCCTTACTGTCCAACCGGTCGCCGGCAACCATGTTTAATTTCCACCTTCCTGCCCTGGCCGACTCTAGGCACCTCCAATAAACGAACTTGCATTAAATTTGCCCTTTGTAACAAGCTTATTTCACTTAGCGTGAGGCCTTCCAAGTTCACTGACTCTGCAGTGAGTAGCAAAATTCTCCTCTTTTCCTAAATGTCAAATGAACATGTACATCCTGTGCATGAACCCAGAGCTAACTGTGTATGCTCAAGTTTCAGCGACTTCTGTTACACATCCCAGGCTTGTTTTGCTGGATCATATCATTTCACCATCTCTGTAATTTACTCCGTGACACCAGGCATTGGAACGAGGGCTTTGTGTGGAGCCCCATCCTGACTGTCTTCAGGGTTTTCCTTTAGACAGGGTCTTGCTCAGCTGCCCAGGCTAGCTTTGAACTCGTGCTCCTCCCAGGTCTGCCTCCCCAGGTGCTGTGGTCACAGGCGTGTGCCACCACGTGTAGCTGCCAATTTATCAATTGTTTGAGGAATCTTGAAGTTGCTTTTAATGAACTTTGCATTAAATTTTAATGAATTTGCATTAAACTTGCTGGTAGGACTTTACATGTCTGCCAGCCATTCACAGAGGATTCCAGCTTATGTATTTATGGAAATGTGTATTCTTTATTTTTTATGATAGAAATTTTAATGATGGGAAGATGTATCTAATTTTGGTTTTATGCTGCATTTCCCTAATAATGAATAATATTGAACATCTTTTCAGGTGCTTATTGTCCGTTTCTATACATCTTTGGGAGAAATGTGTGATCCACTCTTCTGGTCATTTTTTATTGGGTTGACCAGTTGGGCTGAGAAATTCTTAATTTTGTGTCAGAAATTATTCATTCTATGGAATTGTTAATTATTTATACATTCCTAAATTCACAGGGACGTTACAGAGTATGATTTCTTACTTTTTCCCTTATTTGTTTTGGCTGGGGATAGTGGGTACTCTAGTTCTTGAAATTGTTCTCTTAGTCATTTTACTTCTACCTCAGTGTGTTTGGGTGGTTTAGCTGTGTTGGATTATGTAGGCACAATTGTTAATTATTGGGCTGCTGTTGATAATTTCTGCAAATTAATCTTAAGAGAGTTTAATGGAGCTGAAAATCAGATTCATGAGCCGGCTGCTGCCGGCGAGGGCACGCAGTAGCTCCAGGAGGATGGGAGTCCCTCCAGCCAGCAGGGAGGAGCCCCTGAGCAAGGGCCTGAGGGGCCGCCCACTCCAACACATCCGGGGGTAGTTTGCATCTGCAATTGGCTGGTAGCTTGGCTGTTGTCATTGGAGGCAGCGCTAGCATGTGCAGGAACTCCCGCTGAAGTTGGGACGCGGTGTAGTCACGTTTTCATGAGGATTATAGCTCAGTAGAGAGGGAGGCAGCGCAGGCCAAATTCCCTGCACTGGGACATCACTATGCAGTTCATGCTTTCAGACACTGCCACTAGCACTGTACAGGAAACTTACACACATTAATAATGAATGTGTCTCCTCTCCCCTTAACATGTGTTCTTCCTTCAAAAACGGAGAATTTTAAGTTAACTGAATAAGTGCAATTTACTGGTTACATTGCTGTGATACGAAAGGATGAAAAGTACTTGCATGAATTTCCAGTCTCTTGCAATCAGATCTACTACAAACCATTGCTTTAGCAGTTTCAGTGTTAAAGATGATCCTTGACACAACCAAGGGAAAAGCTGTTTGTTTTTTTTCAATTTTCAGGGTAGTTAGAACCTTAGGAAGGTGTGGTGTCAATGCATCACAAAAAAACTTTCAAGAACTGTTTATTTTATTATGGTTTGTGTTGGAGTGTGGGCAGATGGGGGATAGTGACACTAAATTAGCAATTCAACAAGTGCTCACAGGCTTGACCGGATATTGCTGTTGTGCCTAGCATGGTGCACAGCCATATAGCTGTGGTCCCTGTGAGGACTTAGGGTTTTCTGCATGCTGCCACACACACCCAGGACAAGTTCACCATCCCTCACAGACAGCCAAAGAACAGGGCACTGTCACAGTGAGAGTCAGGCAACACACAGCGTTTGCGCTGGAGGTTAGGGCGCCTCGGGATGATTTTCCGAGCAGGTTTCTTGTTGTTCTTTATAACCCATCTTCCCCTCAGAGACTATCATGGTACAGAGACTTTTGAGAGCTTCTTTAACAGCTTGTGTGCATGATATGACCTGTGTGTTGCGTGCTGCCGTATGGCTTTAACCATAAATAATGCTTTTCTTTGCAAAGTAACTTGTTTTATGTAAAGAAAATCTGCTCCAGTGTAAATGCTGTCCTGACCAACCGCTGTGGTGCTTGCTTTGTTCACTGGCATCGTGGAACACCAGACCACTTGGGAAGCACACACACGTATGCACACATACACACACACACAAACATGCACGAACACATACATGCTCACATACACACATGCACACACATGCACATAAACATGCACACACACATGCTCACACACATGCATGCACACACAAGCACACACATACATGCACACACATTCTCACACACATGCATGCACACACACAAGCACACACACATGCACATACATGCACACACACATGAGGATCACACAGTCAGTGTGTAGCCATGTAGCTTCTCACTAAGCTTTGACCAAGGTCAGCGACACCCACGACAAGGTCGCCACAGTGCCATGCATCACAGAACCCCTCACCTCTTGACGATCCAAGCCCTTTCCACTCTTAAGTATTCATAGTTTTCTTACTAATCTGCTTCACCTCTTTAGAGCCGTGTCATAGGAGCCTGACCTCTTGAGCGCTAACGTGCGGGTTTCTGGGCCTTCACCTTTTCAACTCGAGTTGTGCACCCGGAGCTCCTGTCTGCTGCCTTTCCTCCACCACCACTGCAGATTGACTTCACCCTCTGTGCCAGTAAAACTTGCGGCTGCTGCTACAGTCACTTGTCCGTGTGTACCAGCCATGATGCCCCAAGAGCACTAAGGGCATCTGACTCGTGCCCAGCGGGCCTTGGGCTTTAGAGCTCAGCACAGCTCTCAGGATTCCTTAGGCTTCTCTCAGGCATGGTTTATTTCACTTAAGAGTAAGTTCACTAATTGCATCCATTTACTGAAAAATGACTCAAATTTACCCCATTTTATAGCTGTGGGAAACTCCATTGTGTGAAAATACCACATCTTCTTTATTCATTCTTTGGTTGACAGGTATCTGAACTGTTTCCAGGATTTAGCTATGACAAATTCCGTTGCTGTAAACATGGTGCACATATATCACTGTGGTATGAGCTTTCCAGTTTTTCTGAAAAAATAACCAGAAACACTAAATCTTCTGGCAGAAAATGTAGGCAGAAATATTAAAGACATAGGGGTAGGTAGAGAGTTCATGAACAAAATCCAGTCAACATGGGAAATACTGCAAAGAATCAACAACTGGGATCTCATCTTTTGAAAAGCTTCTGCTCTTCAAAGCAAATCTCCAGCAGAAGAGAAAGCAAACCACAAAATGAGAAAAAAAAAAAAAATAGCTGACTATCTGTCTGACAAAGGCTTTCTACCTAGAACATACAAAGAATTTTAAAAAATCAGCTCCCTCACATTCAAAGACCCAATCCAACAATGGGCATCGGAGGTGAATACACATGTCTCAGAAGAAGAAATGCAAATAACTATATGAAAAAGTGGTCAATGTCATTTTTCATTTGAGATATGCAAATTTAAACAACACTAAGATGTCATCTTACCCTAGAAAGAATGGCTAACATCAAGAAATCAGCCAATAACAAATCCTGGAGAGGCTGTGGACAAAAAGGAACCCTTCTCCACTCTTTGTGGGCGTGCAGGCTGGTTCAGCCACTATGGAAATCAGGGTGGAGATTTCCCAAAGATCTAGGATTGAAAGTTGTGTTCCAGCCAGCTATTGCCTTATTGACTTTAGTTAAGTTTTAGAAAACCAATTATTCAACTGACCAGCGTATGCCATAGTTCTTTTCTCTGAGATCTTTACTTTCTGTAAGTAACATTTATCTTTTTATAACATGTTTTAGGTTGATTTTAAAAATGTATTTCAACATGTTTTGTGGGCGTTTTCTACTCATCTGAATGGATTTGTTTTCCTAACGTTATTTGCTATTTTTTTCACTGCCAGTAAAGAAATATAGAACCACTTTTATATTTTACTGTTTTTTGGGACTTTGCTGAACATCGAACCCTCATAGTTTGAAGTGCGTGTCTATTTGCAGTGTGAATTTGCAAAGATTCCATATATTTGGGATTCAGAATGTTGTCTTTCGTGATAAATAAGTGTAGAGTCTCTTTTGCTGCTTTGTGTTTGCTCCTGGTGAGAGTCGGAGCTGCTTTCTTGTTCCCCCACACGCAGCCCCATGGTGCGCTCTGCTGTGCATGCTCTGAGTGCCTGTGAGGGAGGCTGAGCGGCTCCTTTCGGGTCTGCACTCACTGGGGGCTGGGTGATCCATCTTACCGAACGCCTTCCCTTCATCTACAGACACGACTGGGTCTTGCTCTTAATTACGTTCCACCATAGCTGTCCATGAGGCAGCGCTTGAGTGTGGAGTCCACACTGCATACTGAGCTCCGTCTGGTTCGGTGGTGGCCTAGAGCCCCGTGGTCGGGTGTGGCTGTGCCTGCTGAGGGCCTGCTCAGGGTTCTTCCCCACGATGTCACTTGGACGAAGGGGCTACACTGGTTCCCTTCGGTGTCCTGGTCCAACATTAATTTCCGTGGCAGTGGCCTACACAGTGGGTCAGTAAATGTTCGCGTCCTGCTTCACTTTTGCTGTTGTTTTCTGGGGCTCAAATGCCCCTCCTGCCTCCGGCGCCCCTGTAGCTGGAGCTAGGCTAATGCTTCTGGGCCCGGCTCCCTTCTATTCTTTAGCAGACTCTCTGAAAACCATGCACCCCTTCTGTCAGCATTGGGTACCACTTTCTGATGAAGGCATCGAAAATTGAGCTTTTCGGTGGGAATGATTTCAGCTATTAACTGAATCTTTTATTTGACATAATTATACGGATAGTCTTCACTTTTGAAAGTCAGTTTTGCCGGTTTTCCCCTTAGTTGCTATGTGTCTACTTCATTTTACCCATTTCATTTGTTGGACTGAGAGCATTATACTAAACTTCTATAATTATTTTAATTTTTGTAGAGTTGATAATGATCTACCTCTATTTCTGGTGTAAAAATCTGTGTGTTCCTTTTTTCCTTCCAGGTTAAACAGCCATGTGTTTGCTGATTTCGTTGATGTTTCTACAGAAATAGTGCTTGGTTTCTAGACCTCATCATCTTCATTTGCTATTTATTTTAATTTCTGGCCCACGTTTTTTCTTTACTGTTGATTTTATAGGTTTTTCTTATCCTGGTTTCTAGTTTCTTTCTTTCTTATTTTTTTTTTTTTTTCTTTTTAATGTATTCGATACAGGGTCTCACTATGCAGCTCCAACTTGTGGGGATCTTCCGTCTCAGCCTCCCCAGTGCTGGGATGACAGGTGTGTGCCACCACCCCAGACTGTTTGCCAACTCAGTGTGCCCCGGAGGTGGGGCCGGCGGGACATGCGGGGCCGGGGACGCTGAGCCCTGTGCTTGCCAAAGCAGGTGCTTAGTTTGCTGAGCTATCTCACCGGTCCTCTTGTTCTGGTTTCTTAAACATGAAGATTGAAGCGTTCACCTGAGGCTTCAGTCACCTGCTCAGCGTCGCAGAGCTTAGCACCTACTTGGGACGGCTCCCTAGGCTGCGCGCCACACCCCTCCATGATTTCTTTCTTGTTTCTGACCACAGAACACAGCCTAGTTTCCTACTGAGTGTTCCTGTGACTGACAGTTTGCTTGGAAGTGTGTCATTCAAAGGTCTAATCGCGACTTTTCCATTTCAGGTCAGCTACTCTGCGGACCACCCTGGGTCTGACTTTAGTCGCTTTTCCCTTCATGAGCTCAGTTCACGTGCCCGGCTGGGTCTGTTCTGGGTGCCAGGCCTTCTGTTGTGGAGACCAGGGTGCTTCCTATGAATGCCAGGCTGGTTTTGAGCATGTGGGGAAACAAACTAAAGAGCCTGCAGCGTGCTCAGGAAGGGGCCGCGCTCCTGCGCCAGGCTCAGGCCCTGTCTGACCCTTGTGGCTGTCTCGGACCAGGGCCCCCCAGAATTCCAGTTGGAGATGAAAGCTGCTTTGGAGGAATTTGGGGCTTGCCAGAGTAGGGAAGGTGCTGGTTTCTAGCTGCGGAGCTTCTGCAGACCTTGTGGCTTCGAAAGACTTTGGTGACGGTGCTCAACCGTCATGTCGGTCAGTTGAGCACAGGCTGGTGCGTGGCCAGGCCATGGCCCAGCCATGTGGCCCATGCAGCAAGGCTGTGAAGAGCAGCTCAGGACAGGGCCCTCCCCTCCCTGTGGCATCCGGGTCCTCCTGGAATCCAGGAGCCTGGCATGTGCAGGGCCACAGGACATGGGCTTCCCAGGCTGCAAATGGACTCTTCTAGAAAAGCAAATGTCTTTGTTTTAATGTTAATCTGGTTTATGATTTCTTGGTCTTCTTATCGCCAGAAGAATTGACAGCTAGCGGTGCTTACATCGTCTCTGCAGACCTGTGCAGTTCTGTTCGTGATGGAAAGCTGGACGCTACCACTTTTTGTTATTAGGCCCTTGTAAAGCCAGTGCCCATAGGTGCCAGTTCTACTTTCCACTGCATTTTCTGTTCCCATTGTTTATTTCTTTAACTTTGACAGCACCATACTAGTCAAATAATACAGCTCTAAGTAACATGCTATGACAAAGACAAAACTCATCCAACTTTGAACTTACAATGAGCTCTGATTCTTCAAGTTCCTCCAGAATGATTGGACTATTTTGGACCTTTGAAAACTCAATTTTTGATACGCCCTGAGAGCTTCAAAAGGCTTTGATTTTCTTTCTCTCTCATTTGAATTGATTTTATTAACATTTGAATTGATTTTACTAAAGTATCCTTGAAAAAATCAAACATCTTTATTAGAATGAAAAACCAAACCTTTGACTATTTCTCAGTTTGCATTTTATTTCATTTTTGTTACTGTTTGGTGATTTTCTGTTTTATGTCTTACAAATCTATTTAGATTTTAATAGAAGCAAGTAATAAAAATATTGCTATTTAAATAAATTGATGAATGTTCTCCAGATTCATTTTCCATTTGTGGGCTCCTCGCCTGGACTCCCTGCCAGGTGCCATCATGAAGCGTCTGCTGGGGCCCTGGTCAGCGGGCATCTGCTTGCTCAGTTCTGGGATTGGGTGAAACCCAATCCTCTTGAGATCCTCGTCCACTTAGTGGACAGCTGCTTCTGCTATCAAAGGATGGTGAGGGGAGGGAGAGACTGGGGGATGGGAAGGAGGGAGAGGAGGCTGGCTTTGTGCCTGGGGACCTTCGGATTACTTCTCACTTGGTTGCAAGGCCACCTGCATCTTTGGACATCTCTGGCCACAACAATTGATGTGCAAACCCCAGAGTTTCATTTCTTATTTACTAATCATTGTCACTTTTGATTTTCTTATTTTTTTAAGCTGTTTTGTATAATAATGTGGGAAAGTCAAAGTGGTACCGCTTCCTATTTTCACTTCAATATTTCACCAGTGCAAATAATGGCCATGGTAGGTTACCAGAGCCAGAGAAGGTCTGCTCTATCTCAAATGAGCTGTTAATGTGCATGGTATAGAATTGTATTACATCTTGCATCTACATTGTTGCAAAAGTCGGTGCAGGTCACCCGCTGTCCCTCCTTGGTATGGCACGAGGAGTGACATTGCTGCGCTTTTGGTCTGACCTTGTAAAGACACTCAGGAGAGCGAGCTCCCAGAACTGTCTCGGAAAGTGGCCCAGTGCGGGAACAGGTTTGTCCTAATCTAAGGTGACTGTGTTGAGAGAGATTACAATAGCCACGTACTTCCTACTTTCAGTATGCATTAAAAAATGTTACATAGTCACCATTTTTGTGATCATACTTCACATATATACTTAATTTTGATGTGATGTAATAATTGGCAGTCTGTTTTCCTCAAGCATTACCTCTTATGAAGGAATAGTATCTATTTACACACACACACACACACACACACATTCACTTAGACAAATATTCTAGGTTGTCACATCCTGGTAGTCTGGGGTATTTTTCCATCTATACTTTATGATGCCTACCCTATCAATATTTTTATGAATCGACAACATGCTTTTCAGTTCCACAGAAGCTCAACGGAGCGGGTGAGCTGAGCGTGGCCTCATCCGTGCTGGGGCTGCTGGTGGCCACAGGACTGCCTGCTGTCCCCACCTGCGTTTCCTCAGCCGTGCGTGCGTGCTGTTGCGAGTGTGTGTGGGGGCACAGCAGCTCTCAGTGTACCCCGCTGAGATGTCGGTTCGACACAGGCGCGCGCTTCTGACCGGTTCCTACTGGATGTGGGTGCACCTTGCCTGTTCCCCGCATCATTCCTTTGCAAGCGTTTCCTTGGCGTCTGAGGTCTCTCTGCACGGGGCTTCACACCTGAGGAGGTCCCAGGTCCCTCAGAAATTCATCTGTTGCATTCCGTTTTGACTCACACTCACCCACTCATTCTCACCATCTTATTTGTTTCTCTCCAAATCTCCAGCTTCTCCTGCAGTACTTTTAACTCTAGCCGGAAGAAAGCCATGTGAGTCTTCTTAACACTGGGTGAGGTGCAGCGACGCCTCTCCGCTCGCCCTTCTGCGCTGTCTTCCACCCCTCTCTGAAGGACCAGGCCTCCCACGTGCCAGGTCGGTGAATCGTCCCCAGACCCTTATTGACATCACTCTGCTCCCTTCTCATTTTCAGCTGTCAAAATACAGCTGCCGCTTGGGCTCGCTGTGGAAGGTAATCTTTCTCTCCCTGCCTCTGTGCTTAATTGTTTTCTTCCTCTTACTTTTCTGTGGTTGCTATATTATTATCTAAGTGTGCATTTTCCAGCCAGCTGTAGAAAGCGCTGCTTGAATATTTGACTTTATAATTTTTTTCAATTCTGGAATGTTAGCAAAATATGATTCCGTCCCTGAGCAGCCCTCTCTCCTAGAATTTCAATGAAGCGTGTGTTTGACTTCTAACTCTTTCTCTCATTCTTTGCCTCTAAGCTTTGCACCCTGAGCTGCTGAGTGACTAGTGTTCTGCGGACGCATCTTCATGTTTGCCAGCTCTCGTTTCCGGTGTGTCTAGGCTGCTCTGAAATCCACCCATGTCTTTGTAATCGCAGGTCCTTTTTCTCCAGGTCTACTGCATCTGCACTTGGCTTCATGGCTTTGCATGCTATCCGTGTCTCACTTCCGTCTTTCTGGAGCCTGGTAGCCAATGCCTGTGCTGGTCTGCAGCTCTTTCTTCACAGCTGACAGCCCTGTGTGGTTGTTGTTGTCATCTGTGGTGTCTGCTTTGGGCAGTGTCCCCTTCTCTCTGTCTTCTATTTGTCACTATGCCTCCCCGTCTTCTGTGGCACTGATTATTCAGAGAAGAAGCCGTATTTCTAAACTGTTAATGCTCAGTGTTGACGCCGTACACCCTGACTGTCCAGCACGGGACATTCCTCAGCGTGGAGCCCCTCCGTGTGGAGGGGTTGCCATGGCAACCCACTTCTTCCTGCATACCCAAGCTGTGGGACCCTGCTTGGCCTTCCCCCTGCCTCCCCTCTGGCATCCCTTGGGTAGGCGCTGGCCCTGAATTGTGCTTATTTCTTTCCTTCTTCTCTTCCCAAGCTGTGTTCAGTGAGGTCCGTGTGACAAGTGACCCCACAGTCCAGAGGTGGCTTCATGGTATTTTTTCATGATGTATAGTTTTTGTTAAGAGAGGAAATGACAAAAGAGTGCTCTTTTCCTCTATACGAACTGCAACAAAAGTAAAAAAAAAAAAAAGTACAGAAAATATTCATTAAATGCTTCATTAGAGAAAAACAATTGTATGGATTCTTAATGAAAAGACACATGGCCGTGTGATTTAATTACCACAGAAAGAATGATGCATGTATTCAGCAGGACATGGAGGAACTGAGTGCTGTGCTAACTTCGCTGTTGGCTGACTACTGCTTCCCCCCATAACCCAACCCTCAGAGAGTGAAAACATAGCTGCCGAGCATTGCGAGGGTTGGCTTGCACTAAGAACAGCACGGTGGCACACAGCAGCCACACGAGGGCCTGCAGCCCCCTGTCCTCTGTCCATTGCTGGCCTAGCAGAAAGACTCAGTCTTTCTTTTTTCCTCTCCAATGATATCTTTCTCAACTTTTCATTGTTAACTCCTTGAGGCTACTGTGGTGGAGAGCTGTTTCTCTAATGCATTTTATTATCATTATTATCATTATCATTATTATTATTATTATTATTATTATTATTATTATTATTATTGTTATTATTGCTGGCTAAGCCTGCCCTGGGAGTGGGGATGGCACAGCATGTGGTGCTGGGGATCAAACACGGTCCCTGTGGTTGCCTAAGCTTGCCTGAGCAGGCGCTTTAGACCGCTGAGCCATCTCGCCAGCCCCACTACATCCTAACGTGAGCCTGTATTTTTCCACTTGGATCCATCTGTTCCCGATGTCTGGCACTGTTGACTTTCACTCTGCGCTTCTTTGCTTAGGCTCTTATTGGTTCCATGAATACTATCTAGGAATGATGACAATCATAATGACATGGGGCTCTCTTCCCACTGTATCTTAATTGCTTTCCTGACCACAGTTGTCCTCATTGTGTGTAGATGAAGAAGGCCATGCGCATGTTCAGTGAGTTTGCCTCAAGCATGCTCGGAGTGGCACTCTTCTTCCACAAGTTGCAGCCCTCTATTTACACACCTGGGCTGCTCTCATCTTGCTTTTTGGTTGGTTGGTTTTTTTCTCTCATGATACCTTCTTTATCCAGGTTGTGGCTATCTACTTACAGGCCTGGGCTGCTCTCACCTTGCTTTTTGGTTGGTTGGTTTTTAATCCCATGATGCCTTATTTATCCAGATTACGGCTATCGACTTACATGGCTGGGCTGCTCTCACCTTGCTTTTGATTGGTTGGTTTTTTCCTTAAATGATGCCTTATTTACCCAGGTTATAGCTATCTGCTAACATCCCTGAATTTCTGTCATCTTGCTTTTTGGTTGGTTGGTTTTTTCTCCCATGATGCCTTATTTATCCATGACAGATAATACCAGGATGTAAATAGTCTGAAAACACGGAGATAATCATCAATGTGAGTCCAGGGAATCAATGAGCATTCAGAGAAGGAGAGATTGCTAAAAGACATGGGTAAAAGAGTGGACTTTCAGTGAGATAAAACAGGAAGAAAACAGGACAGAAAACAACCAACATGAACCAGTTTCAGAATTTATTTCTCCAAGCCCCACAGTCTGGACCTTGAGTGGTACGAGAGGCCCACGTGTCCAGGGCATGATTTGTGGCTGTGCATCCCGAGGGAGGAGTGGGGCCCTGGCAGCAGGAAGCCAAGCCCTTGGGAAGCTGCTGTGAAGGAGCTGCAGGGTCTCTAGAACATCCTCCCGTGCTTTTGCTTCATGCATGGCATGGACTTCTTAGTCTACTACGCATCCTGCCGTGTTATAGGGCTTTGTCCCAGGCCAAGTGCAGGGGCCACCGACCAGACTGGTATCTCAAAACTCTGAGCCCAAATAAACTTTTCTTCCTTGTAATTTGATTAGCTCCACTCCTTCATCCTGATGAAGCTTTCTTACCTCACCTCCCTTCATTGTCTTCTCTGTAGAAAAGTTAAACATCTTGTCCTCAGTTCCACGCCCAGTTTCTTTTCGCAGGAACCTCTCCTGTCCGCAGTTATCAAATCATCTTCAAACCCTGTTACATTTTTCAAAACAAAACAAAAACACCAATAAAATGAAAACTAAGCAACTGAACAGCTCCCACACAGAGCCTGCTTGCCTGGGCACAGTTGTAAATGCTCAGTAGTTCCTTCTACATTCATGTTTGTACAATAACAAGAAGACCCTGGTGCGTGAGTCAGTGACAACCTTGAAACATCTCCTGTCTTCTCTAGTTGCAATCTCAGTGTTAGCATTTGCCTCTTTAGCTTATTCTCTAAAGATTGCAATCTGATTTTGTACTCATTCTCTCTGTGGGGAATGGGGCACGCACTCCAAGCACATATTTATGACATTTATGGGACATAGCAATTAGCTAGTCCTGTAATGTTGGGCATGCCCTGCAAATTCTGTGGACTTCACTGCATTATCTGTGAAATCAAGCTTTTGGAAGGGATTTTCTCGAAGCTTTTCTTCTCTGTGCATGCTGTCAAGCCAATGAGCTTGCTGCCCAGTCAGCATCCTCACTGACATGGAGGACACGACTTCCACTTACCAGTGACCGTCCTTGATTGACCTTGGCACAGCTCACAGATGCCTGTGCATTCAGGCCCATTTGTCCCCGTGACAGTGGGGAAGTGAGAAGTTGAAGCTGGGATCCGACTCCTGAGAGTCTGCAATCTCGGCCTCTAAAAATCCACATGCAGCAGCGAAACTGTGACTGATGCACCCTTCATGTGCTGCTTGCTGCAAAGGGTTGGTTCCAAGCATGTGACAGTGATGTTGTCTATGAGAAAGGGAAACCAAAGAGGTCACAGAGGAGGCCTGTGTGTGGCTGCAGGGTCAGTCCGCCTGGGAACTCTGCCTCACTCCCCTGTCTGAAGTCACGAAACCTTCACTGCACCATGCCGAGCAGACCATGTTGGCCTTTGGGCGGTGTGGGACAGTGTGTTGCTTCCAGCACTGGTTTTGCTGTGGGTGTCAGAGCTGGGCTGTGAGCTCTGAGCAACTGGAGAAAAGAACTGAGTGCCATAAAGGTCCAGCTTTTACTGTATGACCCCTTCTGGCAGAAAGCCCTAGCTTTAGATGTACAAAGCCAGGTATTTACTTAGCAAAAAGAAGCTGAAATTCTCTAGAAGGGCCATTAGATCGGACAGGGAGGAGAGGTCAAAGATCAGTGATGAAGCAGCGAGATTCTCCGGTGACAGTGAAAAAGAAATAATAGCATCAGGCTCTTGACCACGTGACTGCATTGTGGAGAGCTGGGTCTGGGGCAGGGACTCATGGGGGTGGGCTTTTGTGCCTAAGTAAAGCGGAAAAGACCATTGATTGAAAGGAAAATGCACCATGAAATGCGGAATTCTAACATAAAAGGGAGGAAGACCACTACACAGACCTGCAATCAAAATCTATAAATGTCAAATGGAAAGTTCCTCAGTGGGGGGAATACACTGCCAGAGATAGCAGCTTCCCTTTGTGTGTGGGGGGGGCATCTTCAAGGTGGGAAGAGAGTGTGCAGAGGGACTGAACACCAGTGCACATTGTCCGAGAGCTGGAGTGAAGCCACCACACGTCATGGTGCACAGTCTCTCAGCTACCACTTCTAGACACTCCATTGAAGAAATAATACAAATCAGTAAGACCAATCAGGTCTTTAAGAAGCTATGCGCTGAGAAACTATTCATGCAGTGCTCAGAGAGAGCCACAGATACAGCATTAAGCCTGAAAGAGCTCTGGAAGGGGCACTACAGCACCCTTTCCTGCATGGGGTTGAGAAATACTGGGCTAATGTTTCCCTAAGGACACTGAGATCCACCTGGAAAACAATGTGGCTAGAATTACACAGGGAGAGACTTTGAAGGTGGTGTAGAGGAGCCCGAGCCTTTGGTTGACCCTGTGGTTGATGATGCTATTAGTATGTCAGAGTCCACAGGTGGACACTGATGATGCTGAGGAACTGGAGGAGGAGCACTCAGAGCAGCTGCCTACAGAGGAGCTCTGGCAGCTCTGGCCAAATGACAAGACTGGTGGCCGAGGAGCTGCCTGGGGAGGAGGGGGAGAAACAACAGTCAGTGCTGCAGAGTTCTCAAATAAAGGAAATGCTGAAGAAATGGGAAGACCTACAAAGACTTCTAGAGAAGGCCAAGCCAGACTGAGGAAAGCAAGGCCAGTCTCTGCATGCACGTGCTTAAAGACACCATCATGTCACACCACACAGCAGTGTTAAAAGAGGAAAACACACACCCTCAGACCAGGTTTTAGTTCTGAAAAGGTTGAAAACCAGTGAGTCAGCAGCAGGTCCTGGTGGGCTACAGACTCTCCTGAGGAGAGGAAGGACACCAGGGGGCTGGATTCTGGGTGTGGTGCTCACAAAGGACTCTGCTTTGAAACAATCACCACCTTCCAGCTCATCTTCCCTTCCTCAAGTAAATGTGAATGGTGAGCACAGGTCAAAACGATTGTTTCTGACAAAATTTTATAACATTTTAATGAACACTCTAGGAGGATTGTTGGTGCTTCTGGTATGTTACACACATCATACAACCCTTTCATGATGAACAGTTTAGTGAAGGGGTGCTTTGGAAAGTTCAAATACATCCTGGGCATTTCCCTTACTATGGGAAAAATACTCCTGAGTGACAACCAGACCTTGAGAATGCGTTGGGTGTGTAGGTCAAAGGTCCACAGTAGCTACGGCCTGCTGGACCACAGGCTGCAGCCGCAGAGCTGTATTAGGTTGGAAGAGCTCAACGGAGAGCCATGGGAATTCTTCAGCCAGTTCTTCCACATCTCATGGGTGATCGGAAACATGGTTCACAATGAGGAGAAGCATGAGGAGGAAACCTTTCTCTTCTGGTTATTGCTTAATGTGGGACAGAAAGCCTCCCTGAGCCACTTAAGAAAGAGTTACCCAGACTTTTGCCTTAGATCTCCACATGACCCCGAGATGATTCTTCATGACTTTGTTTTCTGAACAAGCCAGAGGTCTCAGAGTAATACAGCAAGACAGGCTTTGCTTTGAGTTACCACTCACACTGGCACACAGCAGTAAGTTTAGTCCAGCCTCACAGGCTATGGCGTGGTATTTCTTTTTCTCCCTGAGCAATGTATGTTCTCCCAGGCATTTTCTTCCAGAAAACTCCAGTTTCATCACAGTTGAAAACTTGATGAAAGAGAAGCCATTTCTGTTATAATTTACAGTGATGCGCATCATGGTCAGCAGTGCTTTCCTCAGCCTGGGCTGCCTTACCTTGCCTAGTACAGTCTGATCCCTGGTTCTGGATTTAGAATCATGAAGCATGGAAGGTTTCACCATTGTCACTTGTTGATGGGTTGTCCTTTATGAGATCTTCATTTATGACCCGCCACCCTCTTTGCATTTGTCTCCACTCAGCCTTTCTACCTCATCTGACTCTGCAAAGCACGACTTACTAATTTGAGTAACACTGTTAGCAACACCAGCTTCCTGATACAAATCTTTCCTCTACAAGATAGTTGAGGTTGAGGTGGTGGATTTTGACGTGAGAGCGGTCACACAAATATCACTCTTCTGCACAGTTTCCTTCTTCTTTTGGATTATGACTGCTTTCTTTCCCTGCCCTCACTTCCTTAGCTTCTCCTCTAGCTTTGCTGAAGTCATTTTGATAGCAGCGATCTGGCCCTAAGCAGGCCCGCCCACACTTTGCCCATAAGCAGGCCTGCTCACACTTTGCCCATAAGCAGGCCCACCCACACTCTGCTCTGGGTGAAGACTGACACTCATGCAAGCTTGCATCCACTTTTCTGCCCTCCCAAGTCTTTGTTCACAACTGCACAAACAGCCAGAACTCACGCCACACCTTAAAACTTTGGTTTTAAGTCCACCCCAAATTCTGGCCAAAGCCCAAACTGGCCCTAGAGTGGTTATAACTTGAAGGTCCCCTGTAGCTGCTTAAAACAATGACTTACCCATTTTGGTAGGAGCACAAATGGAGTAACCGTTAACAGCATAAGTGGTGAAGCCCTAGCCCTGGGCTACTCCCTCAGGGGCATCATGGGGTCTGCACCCATGGGCGCTCTCCAGCTGTGTCCTGAACCCTGAGGCCTGTCACTCATGGACGTATGTTCACACTGAAGTGACAGTCATATAGCCATGCTCACCTAGGCTGCTCTGTAGTGTGGATTGAATGATAGAACATATGCATAGCTCTGAAAACAATCTGGACTCACATTCACTGACGGATCTCAGCTTTAAATGAAATAGGCGTTCCTTCAGACGTGGCCAGCTGTTGTTGGATGTGTGCTGTACATGGAGACAAGCTTCCCAGCAAAGAGCAGGAGCACAAACAAAGCAACAGCAGAACTTTAAAAAAAAAAAAAAAGCTTTCTCAAGTCATATTTTATTGTTCACTAAATCTGTGAAATCTTAGTAACTTGTCCCGCTCCTAGAGTAAATATCTGAGAACAACTCAAGGTTGCTGTAATGTAGTTTAGGCAGGGACTCCAAAGAGACAGGATCTTTCCTGCAACAATTACACAAATTTCATTTTGCCCAGAACTCAATTTTGAATAAACACACTGAAATATGAGTGAAGACAAGATCAATTTTCAGCAAGAAAAATTGCTTTGCTTTGGGGTATTTGAATAATTGCCTAACTACCATTAGCATATTAGATCTGTCCTTTTACATTTTTTCATCAGTTCCACCTACCGCAATGAAATTCTCATGTGCAATTTAACTGCAGCGCTAATGAAGCTGACTGGTCTGTAACATGCAGGGTCAGTTTTACCACTTTTTAAAGCACCCGAATTAAGATATTTTTATCCCAATCACTAGAAGGAAATAACCATTTCAATGTATGTTCCCCAAGGAAAAAATGGAGAAAGTTTCCTAACTTAATTCCTGAAGAGATCTTTAAAGCCTGAAAGTCACAAAACGTAATCAAAACCTACCTTTTAATTTTCCAAAAGCCACTATAAAGCCTGTGCCAGTTACCTGCACCGCGAGAGTGACTTTTCCAGGGCAGCGGCTATGCAGGGGGATGAACGTCCTTTGTGGGGACACCAGCCAGTTCTCTGGGTGTCAAAATGTGTAACCTTCAGTCCGCTGCCATGCCCAGTGAAGAAAGCACATCTGCTGGTACCAGAGAAGCCAGGAGTTCACTGCATAGCTCTCAGAAGAACATGTTGTGGAAATATCGTATGTTTAGTAATGGGTAAAAAGTTACCGAGGACATAAAATCCTTGTAACTCAAGGAAAAATCCTCAGCGAATAACAACAGCTGCAGCTGTGGAAGTTTTTTTCTTAGCTGACAGTAATGAGGCAAAGATGACACCAATTAGCCCAAGTGATTTCTGAATAACTTCTGTGAGTGTGTGACGTGTCACACTGATGAAGAACGACACTCGGCACCCCACGCCTGCAGCCGGGCATGACTGTTCCCCTAATACCGCGCAACACATCTTCCCTTTCACTTGGTGTCTGTCTCCTTTTAATCCACATCGGGGGCCTGCCTCGCAAACGCCATATGCAACAGTGACTGGTGGTTGTGCTAGAACAACAGCGCCTTGTGCAACTGTGAGCTCTGCGTGCGTCTGTGAGTGGCTGCCGGCAGGCTGAAAGGGGGAGGAGGAGGAGGAGGAAAGCCCGCCCGGCACCAGTAGGCCAGCAGCCTGGTGGAGTAAAGGGGTCAGGAGGAGATGCCCTGGGCTTGCCTTTGGTCTTCCGTGTCTCATTCCTTCAGTGCAGGCTTCAGCTTTGTGGGAGGCTCTGGTGTTTGGAGCCTGCTGACCACTCCTGGCTCCTCTGCTGTCCAGGGTCCTGACAACCACTGTGGATGTTTCCATGTCAAGGCTGACAGAGGGCCCCTGGGACACTCCTGTTTTGGTCCAGGGAGCATGCCTAGCAAAATCCATGTGCAAGCCACCGTGTACTGTGTGCTGGATGTGTTCCTCCACTGTTGCTGGCGTCTGTGGCGGGACTTGGCCGCTACGGCCCACTAAGCGACCTGGGACAGCGTCTGACTACGGTCGGGGTAATGGCTTCAATTGGTGGAACTGAAGTTTTCAGCTCCATGTCATTTTAAATTAATTGAATTAGTGTATAGGTGTAATGCACAATAATTACACTCCTTTTGGGGAATGGGCATGCACACACACACACACACACACACGTATATATTTTCATCATTTTTATTCCTTTCCCTTTGCTCTCTCCCCTCTTCCCTGTCCCTCTTCCCCAACTCCAAAAAAATCTGCCTCCCTCTTTCCTTCCATCTCTTATTTTATTATTTCATTTATGATAGTGTGTATCTCTCATATAAACAAAAGCATGTGCCATTCAACCTCCTGTCTGATTTATTTCACTTAGCATTTTGAGCTCAAGACCCATCCTGCAGGGACCTAAATCCCTTCCTGAATGCGTTCCTAACACAGCCGCGCTCTGGGGTCAGGGATGGCAGACGCTCCTTGCCAGCGAGTCCGTCATGTTTCACTGGTCCTCCTTTGCCCACTTTCCTACCTTGTGGTCAAGGTCGCAGGAGAGGAGCTGCTCACACGCTGTCGTCCCGGGTGGGGGCAGGGCCACTGCCCCTTCTGGGGCACGGCTTCTAAGTTGCAGGACAGCTGCTGTGGGCTGGGTCTGTGTCCATGCTCGGTGGAGCCGACTCTTCCTGCATGGGACGTGCTCAAGCCAACCTTCTGGGATCCTTTGACAGGAGCGTGTGCTCACTCTTGGGCCACGGATGTGGTTTTGTGGGTCTTCAAAGTCTGCATTTCTTTTTTATTCAAAATTGAAAAGTAAATGTTTGTTATTATGGCCTTCTGATAAAGCCCTCCAGCAGGAAGTCCACTAGGCCTGGTTTGCAACATTCAATTGCTACTTCAGCTATAAACTAAAGGTTCTATATCATTTCAGGGTGGACATCTCTCAATCATTGGTAAAATTAAAAGCAACCATAGTAAAATTTCTATGTATTCACCTAGTACACAAAAATGAAAGATGTTTTTAGAGTACTACTTATCTGAAATATAAGAACGAAGTTATCAAATTTGGAATATTTCCTGTTATGAAAATAAAAAGGGCCAGTGGTGTTTTAAGCTAGTTTACTTGATTTCCTCACGGGGACAAGTATCCTCATGGGGACAAGTATCCCCAAGTGGCCAATTTGTATTGACTTAAAAATCCATTAACCTTACCAGATAACACTGAAGGCAAGGGAGAAAACATACAAATCTGTACGCTGCACAGGATGGCTTTACAGGGTCAGGAATTATTTCAATTCCAAAGGCTCATGAAGCAGTCTATTGATTATGTTAACTCCTTCTAAAACCTTCAAAATTATTTTCCAAAGGGTAGGGAGCAAAAAAGTGACCCTTGCTTCTATCTTTCTCCCTCTGCTCTTGCTCTTTTCTTTATTTCGGAGTTACAATTATAAAACCTCTCTGCCCTGAGCTCCACATACCAAGTCCTAGCAGACGGCTGGTCGTTTGCCACCGTGGATAAACAGCCCGTGGACACAGGCCGAGTCTGCTGCTCTTCTTTGGGGCTGGCTCGGTCCTCTGTGGCTTTCTCTTTTGCTTGCTCTGTGGGTCTCTTTTCTCCTTCCTCCTTAGCAGTTTAATGTTCACAGAGACGTTGGCGCTGGGCCCATCTCCTCCTTGAATTACCGCCTCTTCCTGGTCCCTCTCATTCCCTCCCATGACTCCCCCTTGTAGCACAGTTGCACTTTCTTACTCATTGTGCTTCTGATGCCCTGACTTCCAGGGCTTTGATGCTCAGGGAGGGTGATATATGCTTCCCAGCTGGCTACTTTGCAGACTAGAAACAACTTTTGAGAGCACAAACCATGGTCCTGCCCACCAACCCCACAGAGTGGCATCTACACAACTCCACACACTGCGCCTTTTAGTTCTGGGTGGCCAAGGTTGGGTGTAGGGTGACTCAGGACCACACCTGTAGCCCAAAGCCAAGATCACAGGAAGGCCCAGCACCAGACCTGCCCACTGACCACCCCTGCCTTATGTTTTCTTTCCAAGAAAACCCACCATGATCCTCGCCCATGGTTCTTACCTCCCAGTGTGGTCATCTTGTTGTGGCCTTGCGTGGCTTACCATTTCTTCTTTCTAAGGACCTGTGAGTGTTTGACAAAATCCTCTGCCTTTACAAGTCTTTTCTCAGTCTGTGTCATACTGTATCTGATTAAAAAACAAATCCCACACATCATAAAATTACTAACGGCAAATGAAATTGAAATCATCCTTGGAGCTCAAGCCAGGCATTTGTGAATGCTCAAAAAGCTCCAGTGCACCAAGAAAATATGACAATAAATAGCAAGATGTTTTTATTCCAGATGCATAGAAAGTTCCTCCTGAGCATCCCTTGCCACTGACCACAGCAGCCACATGCCCAGGCGCCCAAGCGATTCACTTCTTAGTGCTCTGTCCCTCACACACTTGCCCTGGACCAGCAGAAATTCTGCATGCAGAATGCATTGCAAATCTCTTCCTATTCTTCAGAACAGCTGATAACCTGGGAATCTAGGCCACCGTCGCTTCTTTAATCACAAAACTATTTCCAAATGTGCCATCTCTGCTCCTCCCCTCATCTCCATTCTGCGCATCATCTGCCTGAATCCTGTTCTGTAAAACACATGTGGAAACATCCGAGCTGATTTTCCAAGCGTGCCTTGGTTCCTGGGCGCTCCTCTAGGCAGGCTCTCTCTTCACGATCTCATCTCTGCACACCGCATTCCACATTCCAGCTCTTCTCCACTTCAGGAACACTCTGATGCTGACCCTGCTTGATGACCTAAACTTTTCTTCATTTTTCTCTCTGCCATACTTCTATGATTTTCCTAAATAATTCCCCTACCTTTTCCTTTTATCAGATCTTACTTATGAAAATGGTCTCTCTCCGTCAGAACAAGTTAATCACAATGGACTGTGCTGTTATAGATCCATAACATTTTGGATCTGCCTACATTTTGAAACTTCACTTAAAAATTGTCATCTTGGTAGCTTTTCAACAGCTATCATTTGCAGAGTGTAGAAATTGTGCTTGTAGCTAGTAGTGTTCCAAAATGCTATGTTAGAAGCTCAAAGATAAAATGAAACATATTTATCTTGATTAAAAGGTACTTACACATTAAGTAGAGATACAGGAGCATTATTAGGTTTAGCAAATGTAATCCGCTGATATAAAAAATGGCTTCACTGTTAATTTTTTAATATGTTATCTCTTGAAATGAAAAATGAAGAGGAAATAAAGATGGTGGAGAGCATTCAACTCTGAAAAGAAGCGTGGCCCTACACAACGCTGAGGCACTGTGTGTCGTGATCCCAGAGCTTTATCCAGCAGAGCGCAGGCCAAGAGATTCAGGCAAGTGCAACTGTAGAAGCTTCTTCCACTGGCTGTTACTATGGAAACCAAAGCAGAAGTGAAATACAGTGTTAAAGGGGAGAATCAGCGGGAGTTGCTTGCAGCTTAGGTTTGTGGCAGACATTAGCTAGAAATGCACTGTGAGAATCCATCTGTCTTCCAGTGGTATTACTGAAAATCCACTAAGCACTTGCATTTAGCATCACGATGCTTTTAATATTTAATTTCCATGTGAATGTCAAGGCAACTGGAACTTATACTAAACATGAATGCATCTATGGCTTAAAGATCCGGGGATCTGTCTGAGTATCAATCCAGTAGCTGCCTTTTAGGGCTCAGCTACATAGAGAAATGTAAGTCAGTGATTCATAGTACATTCATGCTGATTTTTAGCTGACTTTCTTAAATTGGCTAAGAACACTTGCGCTGTTCCTCACCTGTGCAAATGTAGCCCCACCAGAGCCACACGACCTGGCATGAGCAGTGGAGATGTTTTACTGTTGATAATTAGATGCCAGCATGGAATGCTACAGGGAAATCTTTGAAAAAGGAGCCTTAGAGAGCACGTCCTAAACTAGCTAAGACGGGAACGGCGAGAACCGAGCTAGCACATTGCGGATTTTCTCACAGGACAATACAGAGCGCGCAGAGGCTGGTGTTTCTAAACAGTTGGCATTTTACATGAACGCTTAACAAATTCCTGAATCTGTTCCTTCCCCGGGAGTGGCTCCAGTGCTTTTCTCTATTTACACTGAGCAGCGCTGGCTCCCAATGTCTGATGAAGCATTTCCGTCAGCTCCAGCTCAGCCTCCAGGGGTCCTTAAAACATGGCCTGCAAATGAAAAAAGACCAAAAGTATTAGAGTATTTTTAAAACTCCTGCAAAACACCATCCATTAGCACTGTAGTCTAACCCACTTGAAGAACTGAGAGTCAGTCTGCTTTCAAAGAGCTAGCCCAGCATGGAGAAACAGGAAACAGGAAGTGGGAGTTGCTGAGTCCTGCTCGCCTGGGAGGAGACCGTCCTCAGCCACCCTCTGAAGAATCCCTTCTCAGCAAGTATCTGTCAGGGAGCCAGGGAAAGAAAATCAGGAATGGCAGTGCGTTCTTAGACTTACCAGATAGGTATTGTTGTGGTTTGTGTCTAAGTGTCCCCCAAAGCCCTGTGCAGTCACTGGGGCAGCTTCTAGAGTTTGTGATTAATTCATGATCCAAGTCAGGGATTATAGGTGTGGCAGATAAACTGTCCCTGGGCGGATTGCCTGAATGCAGAGTGAGGAGGGCAGAGAGGCTTTCTGGCTTCTGGAGCCGAGGCTCCTCCCTTGGCTCTCTGCTGTTTTTCTGCCACCACAAACTGCTGCCTTCTGCCATGTGTCACTCTGCCTTAGAGCCAGCCGAGTGTGGACTGAAACCCCCACTGGTCGGGAGCTAAATAAGCTTTTGTTTCCTTAATTTTAGTGTTGGATATTTTGTCCCAGTAATGAGAAAAAAGTAACTGAGACAGTCATCCATGTTGTAAAGTTGCAGAAAGTGGAGAGAGTGCTGCGTGAGGAGAGGCCGCACCGTGAAAGGGACATGCGTGTCTCACCACACTTTCCTCAAGGGCCAGCCAGCAGCTCAGGGGGTTAGCGAGCCTGCTGACACCAACTCCAGGACTGGGGTTTGATCCCCAGTGCACCGTGCTGGCCTCACACCCAGGGCATGCTAAGAAGGTGACTGGGCCTACAACCACAGCACTTGGGAGGCTGAACTCAGAGGGGTCACTACTGTAGACCCTGTGCTAAATACAAAATAGATAAATAACAACACAGACGCCTCCCCCCTAGCACTGCCTATGAAGGCTGAATTCTGAAATAGCTTTGGGCAAAGAACGGGACCCCAACATGAAGAGATCACCCTGGATAGCCATGAACATTAAGCAGAAAGCCACATTCATGGGAGCTCAAGGAAAGCGAGCAAAGCGTAATGAAGATCTGACGATGAACAGAATCACCTGCGAATCTCGAGTGGATTTCAGACTTCATCTCAGGGGGCCCTAGCGTGAGCAAAACTCTGTGCATGACCTAGAACTTGAGAGTAGCATACGGCAGGTGCCCCCCAATGCACAATAGGGTACAGGCAGGACAAAGATTCCTCAGAAATGCAGCTGAAAGACAATTCTCAAACAAGATGAGAGAGACAGACCAATCAGTGGCTGTGGAACCACATAGAGTTCAAGGAAACAGAACCTGTGGTCTGAGCTTAAAGTTCTTGCTGGAAATTGAAAGAAAATAGATGGGTGCGCATAGAACACAAGCAGCACTGTCTAGAGGAAGCTCTAGGGTCTTTGCCCCGAATGCAGACGGAAAAGCCAAAAGAAAAGGATGAAAAATCCTTCCTGAAATTAGCAGTGGTGACCTTGGCCAGGGTCTGTGCTCCTGGGGTCTCTGTGCTCCCCACTGCTCCTCCTCTCTGATGCTGTTGCCCCGTTCTACTTCTGGGCGGCCACGAGCCAAGCCGCTTCGCTTCTCCACAGCTTTCAGCTAGAACGGTCCTGCAGTGGGGCCATCCCAGCTCCAAATCTCCGTGTGTGACAAGAACACGGAGCAGGCAGCACCCTGGCATGAAGGAGAAGTATGTGATGAGCGCAGCAGAAGCGGGGGCAGGGTGCAAACCCGGCCAGTCCACAGCCGCCCAGTCAGGTTGAGGCCCAGGGTCCAGGGTGCTCGCTGTGCTGTGTGCTCCTGGCTCCCAGGGTGCCACGGCGAACCGAGCCCAGAGGGCTGCGGAGGGAGGAGGCACCCGAGCCCGGTCAGCATCCACACAGCGGCCGTTGCCTGAGGGGAGATTCCCTGACCACTGAGGCTGCTGGTACAGCCCTGGCCCGAGAGCTCCGTGCCCACGTGCCCGGGGTCTGCTGCGGGGAGCTCCTGGCTGCTGGCCCATTGCACCTGCAGAACCTGCGGATCCTTCTGGGTTTGGGGCACCATCACCGCCTCTGCAGGGCTCCTCCCGGGCGCCCTCCCATCTTGCTGCTCTTCCACTCTTCTCCACACACAGCAGCTAATGGATGACCGCGCTGCTTCTTCCCGACGGCCTTTCGGGGCCCTCTGTGCTCTAGAGGAGCGCAGCCACGAGGGGAGAACCACACGACCTGCTGCGCTGCCCTGGCTTCCCGCGTCCTGCCGGATTCCTCCTGAACCGGAGCCCACATCCCTCTTGTCACCTGACACGCTAACGCTCTTTGATTCCATACGCAAACTTATGTCCAGTCGAGAAACGCGTGATGCAGTCTTGCTGTGATGTCATGCTTTCATACCTAGGGCTACAGCCCCGGGCGTAAATCAAACGCGCTAAGCTTGTAGGCTGCACTGCTGTTGCTGGTTTGTGCTGGGATCGAACCCGTGTCCTGTGCGTGCCTTGCACGAGCTCTGCTGCTAAGCTAGGCCGCTGTTCATAAAGGCTAAGAACCTTAACATACGTGTTTCATTAATGGAATGTTATGCATTTTTCTAAAATAAAAAAAAAACACTCTGCTAAAAAAGCAGATTTTCATAAGCGTTTCAATTGTCTACCCCTAGAGTAGTGAAAAAGTCAAAAAGAAAAACTGACAAAACAATTATAAGCAGTTTTGATTCTTCTTTGTAAATGACTCAAACCATTTTTAGTATCTATGAAACAACAAATATGAAATTCATATTTATGGATAAAGTAAATACTTCTGATATAAGAATGAAAACCGTACAATAATACACAATTTTTTAAACAAAATGTTCAATTGATTACAACTAAAAACTATGGTAAGATAAGGCCCTCCACGACCTACCCGGCAAAGTGAAATTTTGGCTATAGAGCAGTGCCACTTACGCCGCCCAGTACCTGGGCGGTGCGTAAGAATTTCAGCTCTACAGGGTAATAGGCACTGACTAAAATTTCTGACAAGACTAGAAAATAAAGAAATCTCCAAATCACAAGATTCTATTGAGACCTATTGAGATATCTTTTATGTATAATTAAATTGCAAGCACTAAATCTAACTTCTAAGGTAAAGATAAGCAGTTAATTATGCCCTGAGTTTAATTTAGGTAATTATGGAAGTGCATTAAGTCTTTAAGACAAAACGATGTTGTTGCAGAATGAAGTTTCTGTACTAATGACTGTTTTTGGTACTAAAAAAAAGTTTCGTATGCCTTAAACATTAAATCGGCCCAAAGAAATTTTTGTGGAACAAAATAATGACAGGATTTACTAACAGATACGATCTTCTTTTTTTCTCTAAGTATTCTATTGGTACAGATTTTATTTATAATAAAAAATAAGAGTATGAATTTTAAAAATGATTGAGTACAAAATGCGAAATAACAGTATTTCCTATGATGCATAAAGTAACAACCCGCTTATGTATTCAAAAGTACTTTCCCAAAGCATGTTATCAAACTCAATTTGTGCTACCACAGTCAACCCTAAAAAAGTAAATATCAAGAGTTATGGCCAGTAGTTCCACTATGTTAGGCAACTTTTTTTTTTTGTATCGGGAATTGAACTCAGGATGTTGCACTTGCCAAGTATGTCCTTACTCTGCTGAGCTATCACCCCAGGCCCATGTTAGGTGACTTTTGAAATGTAATTAATTGCAGAAAGAATTCTCTTCTTTGAAGTAAGCTGATTATCAATGAAAGAGAAAACAGAAAAATAAAGATGGCACCACACGCAGACTGGCTGAGGTCATTTCCCCAGCAGAGAGGTGTGTGCCCTGGAGGGCCAGGCGTGGCTGCTGCCTGCACACGGACCCTGGCAGGGGTGGCCTCAGCTCTGATGTGGCCTCTGTGCTGCATCCCGGGAAGGCGGGCCTGTCTGATAACTGGAAGCACTGCAAGTGCATGGTGTTAAGCTTGCAGAGGAGCCCTGGGTTCAGTTGGAGCAATTTCCAGCCAATTCTGAATTTCCTTACATTGTTCTGGGCACCTTCTATCAGTGGAGCGAGCTGAGTACTGTGTGTGGGGTGAGCTTCAGCCAAAGCCAGCAGCAAGGTCCCCAGCTGACCTGAGCCAAGATGGTTGAACCAGCTCCTGGGACTCAATGTTTTGTGTCACTGGAGAGCGGCCCTGGACACAAGGGGCCAGGAGGCGTGGATCATTCTCCGGGGACTGTGGCCTCACAGTGCAGGTCTCCTGCATCCTCTCAAGAGATTATGCCTGGTTCTCAGGAAGAAGCGAGAGAGGGTAAGCGCAGTACAGCTCGCCGAGCGCAGCTCCTGTCGGGCGTGGGCCGCAGTCCACGCGCAGGGCGTCCTCTCCTTCTCCCGAGTCACACCCGTGTCCCTGAGCACTGCCTCCCATGCAGCCAGCATCCATCCTCCTGCCATTCTCCTCCCAGCAAGCAGACAGCATACTCTACTGGGATGAGCCTGGCACCCAGAGAAGGCACCTTGTTCCCATGAGCTCCAAAACAGCAAAGCCATCCCCAGTACGCCTTTAGGGCTCTGGCCTGGCAGTGACCTGGCAATCCCAACATGTAAGCTGGACTCATAACCACACTTGCATTACTCCTTCTAAGAGGATGAGTCATAGCCTAAGGCAGGGGAATTCTGACGTGGAAGCTGGCCACAGTCGTCTCGTCCTGTGCACCCTGGTGTTTCTGATAACCTCACAGCAAACTTAAAAATATCTGTGCAGCAGCTTCTTAGAATCTTGTTGTACATAAAAGCATTCAAAAGCTTTCTTAAGAATGCAATGTGTTTCATACATCCTGCCATCTCATGTTTTGAAATTCTGGATAGTTTCTTATACTGTTGGAAATATTTTTATTCTCTCTCTCTTTTTTAAAGGTTTCCCAACAGCAACAACAAAAAGAACACAATTAAGCAGAGATGAAGGGAAAGCACAGTCCCACCAGCTAGCGTTTCCACTCACAAAAGTACTTTCAGGGTCTTGAGCTTGCGAAGGCCTCTGAGTTCCTGAGATCCAGAGCGCTGACCTCTCTCACATCTTCTTAGCTGCTTAAATACTGTGTTAAAAGTAAGCTTATAGTGTAGCCCTTTTTTTCAGACAGTAAAGAAATTAAAACAGTTATGTACATTTTATGCATCACGAAATAAAGAATGCACAGAAAGCTTTATTGCTCTGATGCTTTGTCAAGCTGTTTCCATCAGCGTGTGTTTTGCTCTGCCTCACTTCCTCCAAACACATAATACAGATTGACTTAGTGGTGAAGGGAACCACAGATCTGCAGCACTGTCTGCACCCATAAGAGAATTTCCCAGGTACCACAGCAGGGGGAACAGCATGTTAATGCAGAACACCCAGCTGGGACCATCTGGGCTGGAACCAGAGCCTCTGGCCATGCTCGGCACCTACATTAGTAGGCCACGAGGCTGCCCTTCGGTCCACATGCGAGCAGCCTGCCTCCGAAAGGTGCTTTCCTCATGGCAGCCTCTGGACTCAGCTGTCCTAGACAAAGACTCGGTGTCGGGGCTGCCTCCTGAGACGACAACCTGCTGCGCCGAGGACTGGACCTCCTGTGGAGGAGCGCCAAAGCGGAGCAGCTGCTCAAAGGTGGGGGAGTCTGTCTCCTATTCCTCAGCTGTCCACACTGGTGAAGATCTTCGGTGGCTGACTCTGCGCCGGTCTCCACTGGCCGGTGAGTTTGGCCATTGTCAGTGTGAGGTTTGCAAGTCTAGGGCCAAGGTGGTAACTGGGGTTCATTTCCCAGCCAAGGAGGTAATGTAGAGAACAAATTGTTGAGCAAGGTTCTTTAAATGATGCATTCTGGGGGCCAAGGCAAGAGGATCTTAAGTTCTAGCCCTGCCAGGGTAACGTAGCAGTTTAATAAGATGATGCCTCCAAAGAGGAGTGGAGACCAGGGGCTGTAGCTCAGTGCACAGTGTGCATTAAGGGCCGGCGAGATAGCCCAGCCGTATAAAGCACCTGCTTAGATAAGCTTAGGCAAAGTGTAGAGACCACAGCTGCATCCTCGGCACCATATGCCACACCAGCCCTGCCCCAGGGTGGGCTGAGTTGGACACACACACACACACACACACACACACACACACTCACACACACACTCCAGGATGATACATCTCTTTTCCTAACTTATCGCATGAATGAGGGTCTCTATGAGTCTCAGCACTTGGATATTTCTTCACGTCTCTCAGCAGGCACCAAGGCTAATTTGTTTAAGTCTATAAAAGATGACGTTCCTTCATGCCCGTGAGTGACCACCTAGCTTCAATTGTCACACAATTTTAAAACCGGATACATTGGAAATAAACTATTTTTCACTCTTTTGTAACTTCAGAGCAGCCATCCCCATGTATCCAAATTCTGTGAGTAAAAGTATTCATGTGCATGCAAAATGATTTCCAGTTTAGCCAGGAAGCGTGACCTCCAGCTTCCACAATTAGAGTATAAATCTGCGCAGTGGCTGTCCCTGCGGGTTAGAGCCTCAAGTGCCCAGGGAGGGCGGCTCTTTTTGTCCATGCTAGAAAACACAAGAACCCGGCATGAAACGCAGAGTAGGCAGAGGCAGAGGGCACCATGCGGCCTGTGTGCCCCTGCTATGCAGGTGGGCTGGCTCAGGGGGTCACAGGACCCTCTTCTCGCCTTGTTGCACCTTGGTGTGGGGCAGCGGGCTGTCCCTGAGGACATCACCACTCTGAGTGTATATAATATAGCCTAGAAACTCTACATTAAATACCTGAAAGGTAATGGCTTCTACAAAATGATACTGAGAACGCAAGCGCCTGGCCAGTACAGGGAACGGTCACATCTAGCAGTGGATCTACGTGCCAGACAGTCATGGACATTGGCATGTCTTAGGTGACATGCAGTATGCTCACACATGTGCAGTCCGGGCTGACCAGTATGTGTGCTTCTCTCCTGCTGAGAGAGATTGTCACTGAAGTTGCAGCAGCATCTCCATGGTGGCCATTCTGCTGGACACTTGTCCTTCCCTTCCTCGAAGACTTGTTCCCCAGCTGGCCTGTCTCACAGGCCATGTCCTACTGATGCAACAGTTCCATGGAGAGTGAACACACCCGATGAGCAGATTGAAAGGCTTACTTCTGGAAACATTGCTTTTTCTTCAAGTGAATCCACTACGGAGAGAGTTTTCTAAAATTACAAAGCAGAGTTCTCACATGATGGAATTACACTAAGCCACTAATTATCTGCTGTACATTTAAAATTTAAATAATTCAATTTTCTGTAATTACTTTTTTCATTTTAGTTTCAATAACTACAGTTACTTGTTAAAACAACATTAAAAGTAAATCTTTACATTAAACGATTTTAAGATTTAAGGTTTAAATTGTCATTATAGTAATTCAATGATAAGATTGTCTTATTTATTGAGTTTTGGGGATTATTTCCCACAGAAAATTCTTCAATCATACTATAAAGAAGATCATTAATTTCCAAAGTGCACACAGAGTCACACGACAGGGCAGCCATGCTTTATAGAATTATTACTTGTTGATGCTGAGCTGGCACTAGAGCCTCCAGAATGGGTTTCAGAAACTTACCCTAAGGTGCCGCGCATCCCTGTGGAGTGCATCGATGTGCATGTATTTAATTTACCCACAAGGAAGACAGCACCACAGCCTCCACATGCCTTAGTGGATTATAGCTCCCCTGTTTTAGATGGGAAATTCCTTCTAATGCTGCATCTAAGCATAGGCCTAATTGCTCCTGCCCTGTGCACCTTACTGATTGTGAGGCTCTGGGGACCCACTCCACACTGTGGTGCGGCCTCTCCAACCTCCAGGGGTGCATACGGGGTCACTGAAAGCTACACTGCAGACCTGAAGTGATCCATTGGAATGCCTCCTGTCAATTCCTGAACTGCCAAAGTTTCCATAACCCTCTTCATTTGTCTGAAGAATGAAACAAATCTCAATGCCGCCCTAACAGCCTTTATTTTACGAAGTAATTTAGTGCATGGGGAGAGTACAGAGCTGGAGCAATGTTTCCCTAGAGATCCAGAGCGGGCCAAGAGCCACGCTCCTGAAGCCTCCGGTGATGGATCACTTGCTGGCCTCCCCTTCCCTGATGTTATCATGTGCATGCACCCCATCTCTCAGGTACCCAAGGTGGGGTACTCGCTTCAGTAATACCAAGAGTGAAACTCAGGCAAGAGCATGCATCCCCATGAATCCAGAAAGAAGAGGAAATAAGGAAAAGAGGTTCAGCTGGCAGCTGAAGGGGACACAGAGAGGATGAGAAGACAGAGGAAGCGAGGCTGGGCTGTGAAGAAAAATGCAAGGCCAGCTTCAGCTGTGCTGCCAGGGTAACCCAAGGCTGGCAGTGTTCTCTGGGTTGTGATCATCACACTGGGTTGTGGAGAGATTTCTCTCACACTTCTGTGTGTCTTGTTGTGGTACAAGACATGGATCTGGGTTTTTCCTGACCTGGGGCCTCCCTGGCATCCCCTGCTATCAGCATCCCTGGGTGGAGCTGTGTGGGCGTAGGCAGCCACAGGTGTGTCCCATACCACTGTGGCCCCATCAGCAGGTGAAGACCACAGTGGACTGGGGCCTCAGGACCCAAGCCCCCATCCACGGGGAGCAGGGCCACTTCCATAGGGGAGCAGAATTTTCTGCCACAGGACCCAAGAAGCACTTCTGTTTTTTTTCATAGGGTCTTTTTGACACATTCTTGGAAACAGGCTTGATTCCAGCCTGGATCATGTCCTCAGGACATCATTTTTTACATTGTTCTAAATCCCTGGCACATTCTAGAGTGGTCTTCATACCAACTGAAAAGAGGCTAGAGCAGGGCTGCTCTTGATGCACACAGTTTAGATTAATCTGCCCTCCTGTCAAGCAGCTAACATGAAAATGCATCCAGGGAGCAGCTTCAGGAATTCTGCCATCAAGTCCCCATTGAGAGTTTGTAAGCAGCAACTGTTATTTCAGGATGACAAGAGTGTTGTGGCAAAATACAATTATTTCAGAGTCAAATAAAATAAAAAGATGGCTCTCAGACTCAAGGTTCCTTTTGATCTATGTGAACTTTTCAATTAACTTCTATTTTAATCAGTGAACTTGTCATTTCCCTCATTACTTTGATGAAGTGGAAAGCGGTTCTCATACTCTTTACATTTGTTAAACATTTGGGTCTCTATCTTCCCAAATATTTGCACAGGTGCATCTACAAAACATAAACTAATTTCATTCCCTCATGAGACTTGCTCAACAAAGATTATTTACTTTTCACATGGGAATAATATTACCTGTTGAAAATTTAGATAGCAAATTTAGACAGCAACGACAATAGCGACAAGATCCCAAAACCATAAAATTCCCACATCCCAGGGAGTAAAATAATCCAGACTTCTCCACTAATGCAGTTATGAACCTGGGAACCTGCAAGATCATCCATTAACTAAGCTAGAATAGAGGGGCCGAGGCTAGTACATCCCCACAGGTCTGACGCCAGCCTGGACTACACAGTGAGATCTTGTCTCCACAAACCAGAAAGGAGAGACAGACAGACAGACAGACAGTCGGACGGACGGACGGACGGGCGGGCGGGCGGGTGGGCAGGCAGGCAGGCAGGCAGACTGACAGACACCATGTTATTCAGTTCAGTAGTCATCAACACCTGAGGTCTAAAGTCCATCAAATCTCTTCGCGTTCCCTTTTCCTGAAATGGAGGCTGCGCTAGCAGGAGTCGAGCTGCCGCGCTGAGCGTGCCGTGGACCTGGCCGCCGGGTGCATCAACGCAGTGTCCACACAAACACATCAGGAGAACCTCAGATGGCCACTCTCTACCGCTGAGATATTTATTTATTTATTTATTTATTTATTTATTTATTTATTGTCTTTTTGAGACAGGGTCCCACTACGCAGTTCAGACTGGCCTTGAGCTCATTTTCGTAGCCCAGGCTGGTCTCGAACTCACACTGACCCTCCCGCCTCAGCCTCCCACATGGTGGGATTACACGTGTGCGCCCATGGAGTCCTGCCGATCAAGATGAGTTCTGGCTGGAACAGCTCAGCTCGCTGGCCAGCGGGCGCTGTCAGCACCTATGTGGGCGCGTCCAGGAGGCCCGGGCTCACTAGCTCGCACCGGGCCTCTGGACGTCTTACGTACAGCCCTGTTCAGGAGCCTCAGTGGGCGTGGGCGTCAAGTGCTCCTGCATTGGACGTGCTCACCGTGCCACTGGGCTCATCTCAGCGCCAGACTAAGCGCACCGACAGAGGCATGAGGTCTCGTCTTCGGGCCTCTTCACTTGGAGAGGGTGATCTCCTCTCCTGTTGCGTTTTCACGATCATTTGCTAACAAACACCCAAGGCTCGCGTGTTGCCAGAAGAGATGACTAATGAAATCTAAACAGTCATAAAAAGAAAATTCCCATGAACTGGGTAAACACAAGAATTACAGATGTGATGAATGGGAATAAGACGCTGCAGAAATTGATACTGCCGAGCGCATCTTTCCAGCCACATTTCAATCCTCGTAACAATTACTCGGAATCAGCAACACTGCGCAGCTAATCAGCAGCATCTGTTCATCTTCACAGCTGTTATTCCGGAAAAAACACCCCGCTGCAGCCCACTCCGCCACAGGCAGGCTCGCTGTGATGGTAATGAACACCTATCGTGATGAGGAATGCAGGCGCACATCTCGAGAGAATGCCACGGCAGGTCCTTTTGAAAGTCATAGAGACGCCGTCTGCAAGGAGGCTCCTGCGGGCCAGGAAAACTCGCTTCATCGTGGGCTGTGCAAGCTTGCTTCACCTCGGGAGGAGAGGGCCGCCCCTGCTGCCTCTACCCTGCTCCGCTGGGCCGGCTGGAAAGCGCACTAGGTCACCAGTGACGTCATCAGACCCGAGCACTGGCGGCTGATTTATTTAGCTGCGCCTTTTATTTGAAGACAACCTACACTCTTCCTTAGGCTGGCTGCGTGCTTCCCACCCAGCACCCACGTGCGCCCGTGACCCCTCAGCGGAAACAGAGAAGGGCGACCAGAAACACCCAGAGGGGCTGAGGGAGTTAAAAATGCCCTGGGGCATTAACAGCGTGGAAGGAGGGTGATGGGCATAACCCGGATGCTGGGGTCCGGGGTCTTTGCATCATGCGAGCAAGACCTGCAAGGAGATCTGACTGGGGCACAGCAATGAGGAGGGAAGCCCAGGGCCGCTGTTACGTGAAAGAGTGAATGACGGGGTGTGAGGGAAAGAGAAGGAGGCGGCATTCCTTTCCTCCTGGGCTTGATGAGGGTTTGCGGTTTGTCCTAAGAACAACCAGAAGCCCGAGATGGCTCGCTCTGCCTGCCTGCCTATCTATCTATCTATCTATCTATCTATCTATCTATCTATCTATCTATCTATCTATCTATGCAGGGTCTCACTATGCAGCCCATACTCGCAGCGATCCTCCTGATTTCTGCCTCCCCAGTGCTGGGATTCTAGGCTTGCTCCACCAGGCCCAGACTCCATCACAGGTTCAGCGCTCCCGGGGGTGTGGCCAACGCGGGATGCGGTGCCATGGACGAAGATGGTTGGAAACAGGAAATGGATGCGCCTTCAGAACAAATCCATGTGAAGGAACACATCCCCCAGCCCCAGCAGCTGCCCCCTGGGCACCTCCACACTGCCCATCAAGGCCGCCAAGCTCTTCTGCCTTTGGACTTCGACCTCCTTTAACCTGTGACCTTCTCGGTCATAATCTTAACCTCAGATCCGAATGACACCAGTAACCAGTAACCTGGGCCACTCTTAGTATCCATGTGAAAATTCAGGTGGAATTTTAATTGGTTTTATTTTGTAAATTTAAAAAGTACTAAAACCTCCATTAATTTTTATACCACGTGACTTAGATTTCTTGAGCCAGACATCAGTGTGATTTTCCAGTGAAGGTGCTCAAAACTCACTTTTGTGCGTTTTCTTTCTTGCTGCTCTTCCTTTAACATTCTGCTTGTAGCCTTCAGGAACGCTCTCAGCCTGTCGAGATTTTAATTATGCGAGATGTGTTTTTAATTGTCTGGTTTAGGTAATGAAAAAGCGGTGTTGATCAAGAGCTGCTGCGTGCGCGGCGTAGAGCACGGCTGCTCACGTGGGCGCTGTGGGGATTTCCATGAGTGGCTTCACTCCATGAATAAGGAGGGTGCGAGGAGCACCTCAAGAACCCAGCCCCCTTGCTCCTCCCAGGACAGCATGCCCGACTCGTGCGGCTGGGAGAGGCAGGGCTTACTCGGGCTCACGGCTTCAGCCCTCCTGGTCCGTGGCTGCTAGTTCCAGGCAGACCATTGCAGCAGAAAGGCATGGGAGAGAAAGCTGCTCAAGCCAGGGCAGCAGTGAAGCAGAGAGAGACGGGAAAGGGCCAGAGAGGGCACAGGATGGGCTGCGGCACGCAGGAGCACCTCCTCCAGGTCCACACCGCGGCCACTGCTGCTCAGGCAGACCGCCTTTCCGCAGCACGCGCCCCTGGGCACCCGCCCACAGATGGATCTGTTGATGAGCGCAGTGTTGCCACGCAGTGCCCCCTTCCAAAAGCCCTGGAGAATATTCTAGAGCTACTCTGTAACTAGGACAAGGTGCAGATGCTAGCACAGGCCTGCAGCCTCCGGATTCCACAGTCACTGGCTGTCGCAGAGCCGCCACGGCTGCTGACGCACCCCACCACCCAGGACAGGAGTCCCGATCCATTACCCTTTCTCATCTCATGTTGCCAGGGGCCATGTTTTGTTCTGAGTTTTGCAAAGAAAATTTTCGTTTTCTCTTCTACACAAGAATGTAACAGATTATTAGCAGCAATGCAGGGGCAGGCCAGAATGGTGGAGTGCAGGACTGCATGCACAGGTCCCTCGTCCAGTCCTGTTGCACAGGTCCCCTGTCCAATCCTGCTGCATGAGTCCCCTGTCCAATCCTGCTGCTCAGCTCTCTGCAGCCTTCCTTATCATTCCTTCTGCAAACCGCCAAGGCCAGCATCAGGCCCGGCTACTCCAGCTCAGTATTACATGGATTCAGTAGCAGGCCTCCATATCCGACGTGTGCCTGAGTGTGTATGTACATATGCGTGTATGTGCATGTACTTGCAGATGTACATATGCATGTGTGTTCACAATCATGCAGCTTAGAGTAGCTCCTAAGGTGGCTCAAAGCAAAGGCTTATGAAAGTGCAACTGTTTGTATTATTATTTATTAATTTCCAGAATTACTTCTATTTCAGTATCCCCTCAATCTACTAACTCTTCTGCACTGTTTCCCAGTAATGAATAAAATATTACATAAGGAGGAAATAAGAAATAGGAGCTGCAGCTACATCCTCACGTTGAAGCATTGAACATTTCTAGAATAAGGATTTCCTGGTCCCGCAGCTGCTTGGGGTGTTGGGCTTGGGTTTCCAACTTGCTGGGCAACGTGCCCATGGCTGCTGAGCCCAGAAGATCCTGGCCTTGAAGCCTTTCCTCTCCTTTACCCCATCCTGGAAGAAGCTTCTGCTGGAGCCTAGCCCCCCTTAGTCCATGAGATGATGACTTTTGTCTCCACCCCCTTCCTTCTTCAAATGAGGCCCAATAATCACGTGGCTTAGGCTCTCCACTTCCCTTTTTCCAGGCAGGTGTTTCGAGCTTCCTGGAGTTCCCACTTTGCCCCATTGGGCCTAATGACACCGAGTGCTTAGCACACGCAAGCACACTGTGCCCTACTGCATGGTGCTCGTGCAGGTCGGGAAGGCGTGTGTCTCGCACACTGGACACACTCTCCACTGGTGGCTGTGAGATCACAAGGACCGGCCCCTCAGGACTCAACTAGGGGCCTGTCAGAGGAGGATATCATTGCTTTTCGGGAAGTCTACTCTAAGGAAAAAAGAGTTGAAGAGAGCAACTCCAGTGGGTGACAAGAGGAGTTCAAGTCCTCATCTAAGCAGAATTCCTCGCTGTAACAGCGCTCCCTGGAGGCCGGTTCCTAGCGCGTGCTTTCCTCATAGTCAGTGACTTTCTTTGCTTTTCTTTTAAGGACACATGTTCAGCTCCTCAAGAGCTTAGCATGGCCACTCTCACCTCAGTTCCCATCCTACTAAAACTGTTTCCCCCATAAATGCTCTATGAGCTCTTGTCAGTCAGCTGGAGCTGTGGAACAAAACGCCTAGAACCCCACCACACAAAAGGCAGTCCACCGTGTGTCTCACCTCTGTCAAGCTGGTCATGGAGCCTGGCGCTGAATGCGAGTTTTGACGCTCCGCACCCAGCAGCAAGGTGAGGGGCCACAACCAGTGACTCTGATCTTCAGATATAAAAATGCCCATAAGTTTAATGTTCTGCAGAAATACAACAAAACAGGCCATTTCGTGTCTAATGGATAAATATTTAAAAACCTCTTCTTAGAGATGTTTTACTCATGTATTTTTAAAACGCCATTTCTTTCCTTTACAATAAGCACATTTAAAGCAAGGAAAATCGTCCTGTAATGGGTTTCCATCTGTTACTGCTTCTATGCTTTGTTACAGTAACATATTTCCATAGTTATAATATAATCACTGTCTTGTAAACAATAATAAAATCACCACCCGGGATTGCTGCAGTTTGGAGAAATGAAAAGTATGCAGATAGAATGCCTGCTTCCCAGCATGGAAAATGGAATCCTATAGTTGCGGCCGCTAGGAATGTCCAAGATGGCCAGGTTAAAGTTAGCTTTTAATTTTTCTTCCCAGTAATTTACTCAGCATTTCTGATGAGAAAACAAGTCCAGTGACACTTGGAGTGGTCACAGCACCAAGTCCTGATTGGAAGACAGTGTTCACAGTTGAACACTTTGTAATTTAGTGCTTAGCAGGAAACTCCCGGGGACAGGAGAGGTGAGCATGTGGGTGAAGCAGGGGCCAAGCCCGACCTCTCCTCCTGGAGTCATGTTAATTGACCACAGTGGTGTCGTCCGTCCCTGCAGAAGGCCAGCGGTCTTCCCCACCACTCTCTCCCTGCTCATTTTGACGTGGCTCAGGCAGCATCTGCAGCAGTAGCCACGGGGGTCTCTCTGGAAGGCATAGTCCCACACTGGTTTTGTGGACCACGAGCCCATGGTGCTTTGGGGATTGTGGTACCCAGACAGCTGCTCTCCACCCAGGCTGTCCATGTGCAGGCTTCTAGGCCAATGCTCCTAGACTTCTGTGGCTACAGCCTAAGGGACTGCAGGAGGTGGAAAGTTGGCCCCTCTCCTGTTTACTAGGGACACGGAAGCTTTGTGGCTACAGTCCCTTCCTACAACAGTGCAGCTGGTGAGTGCCAGCGAAAAGAGACCCTGGGTCCCCTTGGCCAGCGATGTGCACCAGCACTAGTGTGTGGGTCCCCGGGACAGAGGACTGCTCTGAGCTTGTATGTCTCTCCAGGAGACCCACAGTTCTGGATGTGACTGGATTGCCCAGGTGTCCTGTCCCTGGAGCACAGTGCCGGCGCCACGCGCTGAGGATGACAGGGTTAGCTTGGCTCACGGCTCTGGAGCTCAGTCCATGTCGGCAGGCTCTGAGGCACAGGCTTTGGAGGAAGAGTGGGTGGAGCAGCGCTGCTTAGTTACTGCTGCAGAAGGGACAAAGGGGACAGCACAGACAGGGACCAGAGCAGGACAGAGCGCAGCCAGCGGACAGCGGGTCCTGCAGCTTCGTGCCCCGGGGCAGGGCAATGGAGGGGCAGCTGTGGGCTCTGCGCTGGCTGTCCCCAGCACTCCGGCCCTGCCAGCTGCAGCCCCGGGGCGGCTCTTGGGGGCTGGCTCTGCTCTGCTGATGCTTTCCTTGGCGTCCGTGCCATTTCCCAGCATCCCCATCCCCTGCACTACGCTCCCAGCCTGGTTGCTCATTCTGAAAGTGAGGCTTGCTCAGCCGCCCACATCCAGCGGAACCCAAGACCCTCCTGCCTCACCCTCCAGAAACTGAGGCTCAATTTCTCATGAAGCTGGGATGCGAGGCATGACATGCCCCCACTTCCAGCTCTAAAGTCAATGCATAGAAACACAACTCCATAGTGTGTAGAATAGAAGAGGAAAAGTAACTCCACCGTGGAAGGGGAAAATTTTAACACATTTCTCCTAAACATGGGCTGACAGAGGTAGATAAATAAGAATATTAATAATCTTACTAATAAGATTCATATTACTAATATGAAAGTAGGCATTTCAAAAAAGACCAGAAGGTCTTAATTTGGTGGAAACTTAAATGTACCTCACACGCCCATGCATTCTCTTCTCATAATTTCAACAAAATGCATGCAGTAACGCGATTGGATCAGCCCTGTGTGCCTCTCCAGCTGTGGAAACATCAGGGTGGTGCAGCAGAGACTGCTCTCTGTAGCTTGAGTTTCCATTCTCTGCAGGTCTGACTGAAATATCCCCCATGTGTCCCATGTCTGCAGACCAAAGGCAGCGCAGGAGCCACTCCTTGAGGCTCAATTTTGTATGAAAACATGGAAAATTTGAAGCAAAACTAAACTGACGTTTTAAAGGAAGGCAGAAGATATTCCGGGGTTCTCCAAGCCGATGTTCTGGGCTGCAGAAATGGAATGCTGAAATTCTATAAGGCTTTCTTCATGCTACCACATTTAATTTCAAGTGCCAGAGGTGCCAGAAGCACTGAACAGGGTCCTAGCAAGCAATTCTGGCAAAATGGCAAAATTAATTACTGACAAATCATGCGACTGTCTAATGGATCAGACCCCTAAAGTTAGCAGGCATGGGGAACAGAGATACCCCGAAAGGTAATGCGGTATTTGCATTGTGAACAGAAAGCACTACTATGATTTATTGTGAACCTAGGAAATTGGTTTAGTGTCTCATAGCCCAAGGATGTAGAACCCAACACTGTGTAGTTGTGTAAATGAAAATGCATTTTTCTTCTTCGCTGTGAGCTGAGCCCGCCTTCATACTCATAGGAGCCACCTCCCGGGCTGCTTAGGGCTGGCTCAGCCTCCCACCTGGCTCATGAATGTGAGTCCTCTTGCCTCAGTCTCCCAGAGGACTATGTTAGCAGGTGTGCACCACCACACTTGCCTGTAGATAGGATTTTTTTAAAAAAAAAAAATGTATTTGGTACAGGGTCTCACTATGCAGCTCGGACTCACAGTGATCCTCCTGTTTTCAGCCTCCCCAGTGCTGGGGTTACGGGAGAGCGCCACCACACTAGGACTCCGGAGTTTTGTACAACATCATGACATTGCAGTGCGCAGTGTCACACACAGGCGCAAGGGCGATGCTGAGCTGTGGTGCCGAGAGGCTTCTCTTCTTCACAGTTAACCCTGGAGAACGATCAGGCCGGCAGTGTGGGCTCGTTCAGGACCCCGTGTTTGCTTGGGAGCATTCACTGTTGCAGTGCTGGGGACCAAGTCCAGCGTTGGCCTAACATGCCAATGCATCTCCAGACCTGCTTTTTTTCCTTTTCTTCTATAATTTTTTGTTTGCTTGGTTGCTCAGTACTGGTGAGCCTTAGGCCCTTGCATTTACCAGGCAGGCACTTGTGCACCTGAGCTACATCCCAGCCCCCTTTGCTTCTTTTATAAATTTTAGGACAGAATCTTGCTAAATGTCCCAGGCAGGACTCAAAGCTTTGATCCTCCTGCCAAGCTTCCCTAGGTGATGGCATTACAGACAGGCGCAGGTGTTACCGAAAACCAGGAAGTCACCAGCCATATCAAGAGAAGGTGTGGAGTCTTTCAGTTTTCTCTGAGCTCTATAAATATGTAAATGAAAATTAAAGTGATTTCTTTATTTTGAAATTCATTGATTTATTCAAGGCAAAGCTTTATTTCATTGGTATTTCACAACCTTTAATAACTTTCAACTCAAGTCTTCAATATGAGAGACTGGAAACATGAAAGATTCTCTTAGAGGAAGAGATAGTGAAATAAAAGTTTGTGACTCAAATGTCTTTTATCTTATTTAGTCTAAGTAGTTTGTCTCCATGTTCAAAGCTCTCTCAGGGAATGTTTGCAATAGTCTGCTTTTACGGACTAAACTACACAATTGAATGTGTGTCCCTTCTGGGTGGAGGAGAATTGAAAAACATAAAAATAATTTCTTTCAGCTCTACAGTCATGGTGAAATAATTACCTGAGCAATTATGACCAGATCTCTCTTTACTACTGAATAATTATAAATACTTCAAGACTTCTCCGTAATGAGCTTATTTTATAATAAGCATTTTTGCAATTGTTTGGATACATTTTGCAATTTATACTTTGTTTTTATCTTATGACTTAAATATTCATTTAATAAACTTGATGTGTTATTCTTTACTTACGAAAAGTGTTACTGGTTTTTAATGAATATTTATGACACCATTTTAATTTTAAGTGTATCACACAGTTACACTGAATCAGTATAAAGGAAAGCAATATATAAGAGGATGCTATGCCATAGACAAGTATTTAGAAATTATGTAATTGTTAGTTAAATTAATAAAATTTGGAGAACATTTCACTATGTAACAGCAGGTCTTAAACACACTAGTGTTACTGTCATATAAGAAATTTTGCAACTGTGTTGCTAGAGGTAAATTATTGCTCCCATAACCTATGCTGAGTGTTGTAGTCTGCATGGGACGTGAAAGGAGAATGACAAGGCAGTGTGGGGATACAGATGAGTCCATGAGCAAAAGGAGATGGAGGCTATTGCTGACCTGGCACAAGTTTGGTCTAAGGCAGCCCCCATAGTTGCATCATAAGTATAAACCAGAATGCCTTCTGGTTGCAGTGCACTTAAGCTGGGCTGTGTGCAGAGTCCTACCCTGACCCAGGAGTACAATCTCCCAGCAAACAGCCAAGTACCAGGCAGGCACAGCAGCCCATCCCTTAGTCAATCCAAGGCTCTGGCAAAGGCCCAGCTGTGCCAGTCAAAGCTCTGCCTGCCATTTCCTGTCTTTCTGGGCCTGAGATGAGATCCCAAACTGCAAGAGGAGCCTTCACAACCACCTCCTGCTGTGAAGGAGCTTGCCTGCGGGACATCCTCCTGCTCACGTGAATCGCCTGAGTTTGACCTACAGGCTTTCTCCTCACAGTCTTGGTGCATTCAACAGGGTGGAAGCAGAGCTCCAGCAGCCCCAGGAGCAGAGTGAACTCCCGTTGCCCCCCAGGACCCTTGAGCCCCTGGTGACAGAGCCTGGGGTCTCCTGGGCCCTGGGTTCACTCAGCTCCTCTCCAGAGAGCTTCTCGTTCATTTGAGCTTCTAGTCACTCTTGTGCTTCTTCTCTTCTTTCTTGCTGAACTGAAGTGAACTCTCTTGAAAGGTCTCTCAGTTTGCTTGGGTCAGACAGAAGCTGTAGCCCATCCAGAGTCCTGGTCAGTTGTTGGGTTGGGTTATACCTGGAGCACTGGGTGCTGGGCACGTCAAGGGGAAAACACACCAATAGGCAGATACAGGTGATATGGATATTGATACAGATGTAGACGCAGCTGTAGGTGCAGGTGAACATGTACAGGGGCTGTTTTCCTCTCAAGAACTCATGGTGGGAAACCCAACTCATATGGCACAAACCACCAGCTGTCTTAGAGAGCTGTAGCCTCGAGGCTCTTCCTCCTTCCTGTGCCCATCAGAATTTGGAGAAGTGAACAGATCACGGTCCACATTCTTTGTCTGAGCAGGCAGAGCTGAGTCACATTTAAGATGACTTTCATGTATGACAGTGAACAGTACACAGGGCTAGTCAAATTTACCTACGTAGTATCTGCTATTTTTCCTGCGAAAGCTGTGATTCTAGCCTGTAATACACTGAGTGCTCTAATAGGTACATAAGCCTTGTCTTTGCCAAAGTATCTGGAGCTCAGTTGATGTTTCCCACCCAGAACTTATGGTGAGAAACACAAATCCTATGGCAGAAATCGTCAGCTGCGTTTAGGGAAGTGTAGCTGTGAGGATGGTCTTCCTTCCTTGTGCCCAGAGGAATAGGCAGAAGCGGAAGGACTTTGGTCCACAGCCCTTCTCCAAGCAGGCAGAGCTGAAGCTCATTCAGGTGGCTCCACACAAGGCAGTGAAAACTACGCACCACTAGGTACAGTGTATATCTTTAATAATTTTTATATGTGTTTGTGTAGGGTCTACCAGTTCTATAGGGTCCCACTGCATAGATCAGACTTGTAGCAATCCCCCTGTCTTCAGCCTCCCAAGAGCTGGGATTACAGGTGTGTGCCATCACACCCAATCTCAATGGCTGCCTCAACATGCCTGAGGGGCGGGGTTAGCATGGCATGGTGGGGATTGAATCCCGGCTGCTGTGCTCTGCCTAAACAGGTGCTTTAGTCTGCTCTGCTATTTGGCTGGCCCTAATATATATCTTTAATATCTATAGTTTCCAGCGTGTAATTTGTGGTTGTAGCCTTTTATATTCAGTGTGAGCTATAACGGCAACTTAGGAACTAACCGGCAATTACAATAAGGTCAGGTATTCTAACAAATGCAATGGATGAAGCTATAACAAAATGGAAAAGGCTGCAAAAGGGGCCAGAAAAATGTTTTAATTGGTAACATTATAAATTCACAGGACTTAAAATAATAATAAAAAAATGATAAAAAAATAAATTCACAGGACTTAAAAAATGATCAGCACATTATGGTCAAAGTCTCAATATATGGTAGATACGCAATATAGAGTCCAAGCTAAACAAAGAGAAGAAATTTCTTTATTAACATTTGGAAGGGTGAAGATTAAAAATTGTAGAATGCTTGCTAACTTGTCCTTAACACTGACTACTATTCCAGACAACAGTGCCACGCATGAAGTGTGTTAACAGTGTCACAGGGTAGTTGGAGTGGCATAATCCTCTTGACTAGCTCCCTCGTTTTCTAGTCATCTCATAGGTTGCTTCCAATGATCCTGTTGTCAAGGAGATAGTGTCCTGGTCAATTCCCAGTGCCAGGACAAATACCCAACACCTCCTGTTCAGAAGATGAGGTTCATTTTGGCTCACAGGGGATCCCCAGCCAAGAAAAGCTGCTCCTCTCATGGCAGACAGGAAGTGGGGTGGGGCAGGCGTGGACGCACTCTACAGGGTCGGCACCCCCGTCGCCAGCCTCTTCCACCCGGCCCCAATCTTCAAACCCATGAGACTTTTGGGGTCCATTTTCAACCCAAGTCATAACAAACACTATCACTGAAAAACAGAAACCAGGAGAAAGACCAAAAGTCGTTAGTTATATATAAATCTCACCTACCCAGCGAAGGCACATAGAAACTCAGCGTGAGGATTTTCACCAAGAGCCCGCAGAGTTCATAGCACTATTAAGAATATTTTGCATGAAGGTGAGATCACATGCAAACCTAGGAGCTATTGTTAGCAATTTATAAACAGCTGAAAGTCTGGGGGAGCAAAAGGGTACAGCTTCGTGAGCTAGGCCAGCCCGCTGAGACTTGGAGGTTAAGGCTTTACGCCTGCAAAGCAGGGAGCCCTGACCACCGCATCTCAGGGCGGAGGAGCCGGGCTCGCTGAGAGTCCAGGAGCGTGGCACTGCCCAGTGTGGGGTGCGGGTGCAGCTTCACCTGGGACGTCCTGGGCCTCCAGCGCATCTGCAGTGTGCTGCTGTCTGGCAGCCCTGCTGCGTAACAAAGATGCCACCTCCCAGGGTTGGGGAGAGAGCAAGGGATCCGTGTAGCTCCATCACAGCGGAAGGGAAGAGGGAAGTGTCGCGGGCGAGCCCGACGCCCTGGCGACGGCGCAGGGGCTTTGCCAGGAGCGGCCTGCTGTACACATAGGCCAAGGGGCAGCGGAAGAGCTATCAGGGCATCTCATCTAGAAAGGGTCAAGAAGAACCCGGGCCGCCCGCATCATTCCCAGCTCGAGATCCTCCTGGGCTCAGGAGAGGCGACGCCTCCTCCTCTGACTCGGGGTGCTCTGGGTCTCGGTCCCCGGAGACAGCCTCTGTCCCTGAGTGGAGCTTGTGCAGTCCACTCTCCCGCCCACTGCGGAGGCTCCTGCTTTGGGCCTTGGCGCAGCGCCTCTGCCTGGGGCTCCTCCCCGGAGCATAGCCATGAGAACACCCAGCACTGTGTGCACCCTGGGCCTGTGTCTGCCTCGGTTCTGGGAAAAATGTCAGCTTGATGAACAAAAGTGTAAGATTTCTATAGATCCTATCAATGAAACAGAATATAGCCACGGGCATCGCAGGCGGGAGAATGGCCCCGGGCTAGGCTCCAGTGGGGCGCTGGCCTCGCTCGAGTCTGTGATCCACCAGCTCTGCCAGGAAAGAACCCGCGACACCACTGGGAAAATCAGCAGACCGCCTTGCTCTCCTCTGAGCTAAGCACAGGCTTCCCTTGTAACCACAGGATAAGGAAGAAATAAAAGAAAATGAGTGCTTGCGACAAGTAAAATTCTATGGGTTTAAAACAGCGGACATGGATAAGACCACGAGGAACCGGGCGCTCGCTGCTGCTACTGGCCCGCATCACTGCTTCTCGGGGTGCCACGGAGGGGGTGCGAGGCTCCGTGGGACGGCGGAGCGTCCGCGAGGGAAGACCCAGCCCACGGAGAGGGAATTGCTCGCTTTCCGGTTCTTTGTAGGAAATGTTTGTTAAAACCTAAACTTTCCTGTTTCGCCAGCCAACAGGTGTTGCACAAAACAAGCGTGTGTTTCCTCAATTGCAACCTCTTGCTTAAGATTTGCAGAAATAAGGTCTAATTAGTATCTACCTCTTCAAAGTAGTCCCTTGAAAGAGTAGCAAAGCCACTGCCGCCTGGCCCTAGACTGAAAGGCAGGACGAACATGCTGAGCCAGGGCGTGAGCTAGGTCCTGGCGTCTGTCGGAAGCAAGAAGCCGGTGAAAGAATAAATCCTCAAATCACAGGAGAGATGGACTGAGATGCAGCCGGGCTCCTTGGAGAAGGCAGAGGATGCGGCACTGTCAGTGCGGCTGTCAGGTTCCTCTTGGTCAAATCCACAGGAAACAAGAACATCATGGCATGGGGGGCATTGTGCCTCTAGTGGTGGGCTAGGGTTCAGGTGTAATGCTGCCCCAAAGACGCTCCGGTTGGGGAATGGCTGGATCTTAGACTCTCAATGCACAGCCAGGGGTCTCGTCATAAGAAGGGGTCCACGGGGTGGCCTGGAAGGGTCGCCTCCCCGTCCGCCTCGAGCCCTGAGACCCAAGCACCTGCCCAGAGGTGGGCTGGCTGTGACTGAGTCATGAGCCCCCCAGACCTCTCCTTCTCCAACGTGTGGCTGTTGGGGGCTCAGTCTTTCCCAGGATGAGGCAGATAGCTGAGACCCTGGATAAGAAAGAGAATGATGGTTAAGCCTTGAAGTGTTTCCATGGCAGAAGAAGGGAGAGATGCATAGGTGAGCATGCAGGGGAGAATCGAGGTTTGCCTGGGAACTTTGATAGAGAACTGTAATAGTAAATTGTTCTCCTTTGAATACATTGTTGGTATTTTCCACAATGTATAAACAGCTTTGCATAACAATCCTTTCTAATAATCATGGTCTTTTGGCATTGTTATCAGTGCGAGCTGTTTTCCTGTTTGCCCCTCCTTTGTTCTCGTAGTGTAGCATCCTTGGGCTAACCAGGAGATGGTCAGTGGAATGGACTTCCAGCTGGTGGCCAGCTCATTCCACCCAGCTGAACTAAGCTAGGGCGCAGCAGGGTGCGGGAGGCCTACCTGAGCATCGCTGCCAGCAGCATAAAGGTAGATTAGGGGAAGCCGCTGAAACAGAGTTATGGGTGCTGCTTGGAGAAGCTGTTGGAGTGGTTGGCGCAGCTGGCTCTCTCTGGCTGTGCTGCTAGAAGACTTTGTCATGCTGTCTTTCCTGGAGAACTCTGGAGGAGCTCTGGTCCTCATCTTGAGCATCAGTTCCTGGCTCTGGAGGGGAGGATGGTGCCCTGCTCAGCCTCACGGAGAAGCTTGTTGTACTGGCTCTCCTGACGGGAACTCGGCTTTCCTCACCGCTGAGGAGTTCGGGGTCTCACTGCTCCTGAGGACGGCTGTGGTGCCTCTGGGGGAGCTCTGGTGCTCGCCTTTGGGGGAGCTCTGGTGCTCACCTTGAGTGTTGCTTCCTGGCTCTATATCCGATCCCTCGGCAGCAGCACAGACCCTCCATGCCATGGGCATGGACTTTCTAGCTTCCACCACTGCCCTCTGGGCCTTGCAAGCACCCATCTGTGAAGTGGGCCTGCACGGGAACTTGCTGTGGGCTCCAGGCCTCCAGCTGCACTTGTGGGAGGCACTGATGTGAGTGCTGGGTTTCCAGCTGGACTCGTGCAGGATTTCAGGATCCAGGCCCTCAGCTAGGGTCTGTGGTGTTCAGGCGTGTGGACAGACTCCCTGCACTTCTCGTATGTGGTTCTTGGATGACTCATTATAAAACACTATTAGAAGATGGCTTCTGCAGCATTTCCATTGCAAAATCCTGAAGCCATGACATCCATTTATTGTCTAATGCACCCCACTCTGACTCAGACAGCAGAGCTGCCTGGAAGAGGACATCGCCTGGCTGAAAGCGCAGTTCCGGAGGCACAGGAGTTAACTGCATGAGGGAAACCGAGCAACACCGTGGAAACCCGAAGGAGTGAACCGAGAATCAGAGGACTTTCCGTATTTTTAGAAGTTTAATTGTGGCAGAAAAGATTTAAAACTTTGGGTTTGTTGTGGAATGAGTCTGTGCGTGAAGGCGTAAGCGGCTGACAGAGGCCGGTGGAGAGGGCCGGCTGCGCCCTCCCGCGTGTTTCTCCTTGGAAGTCCGCGTCAGCAGCTTCGTCCTGGCCCTCCCGCTCTCGCCTTCCCTCTCCCCCTCCCCCTTCTTCCTTTTCTGGCTTTTCTCTTTCTGGCCACAGGCTGGTTTCTTTTGCAGGTTTGTGCAACCGCCAAGATGCACCTCTTCCTCTGCTATCCTGGGAAGCAGGTGCCAAGTCTCACTGATTTGAGAAGCACTTTGTGAAACATACGGCCTGTCTGCAAATATCTGTGCTCTGATTTGATTGTTCTTCAAGCATTTTTTCTGGGTCAGTATTTAACAGAGAAAAGTATTGGACTTTATACTTTGTCAGTTTAAACATTAAAGTCTAAGAGTCTAGTACATATTTTCGTGTGACTGTTACAGTGGAGTAGTGCTGAAAATTCCAGCATTTTTATACAGGTGTTCCAATATTGCCATGATTTTATTTTACATTACATTAAATTTTGAAAATTACTTTGCAATACTCCAAGACCTCATGTTAACCATTTCCAAAAGCTTTTCACACAGCTGAAGAGCTGCTGGCGTAGTCTCGGGTGCTACATCACCACCATCCATAATTCTATCGGCGTTTCTTGTCTCCAGTAACCCTTGTGTGTAGGGAATGGCTTGCATGTATTATATAATTGGTCAACATACTGAATCATTGCGTTAATTTTTATAGGTTTTCTGATATCTTTCTTTCACGAGGCCAAAAAGACCACACAGTAACTCGATTTGTCCTCCCCTCCCAGTGGCGGTGCATAACGTTTCCAGTGAATTTGGAGCGATTTAACAATTATAGCATTGCCAAGGAACTTTCCTTTTTCTTCTTTATTCTAATGACTGTTTTACTCTCCTTCTTCTGTTTATGTAAGATGCAGATATTTCTTTCTCTTGAAGGGGTTGCCTTTACTCGTCACTGCATTTAAAATCAGGGACGCGGGCTGGGTTGCGAGGTCTTCTTTGGTGTGTGACTGCTTTTTCATTCAGTAAAAGTCCAAAAGGGCTGCATTGTGGCTTCTCTCCCTAAACGTTATATCTTTCATGTCACATTTAGTGCCAAGTTTGTCTTTTACATCATTTTTTTTTTTTTTTTTTGGCGGGACTAGTGATTGAACTCAGGCCGGTTGCACTTGCTAGGAGGCAAGTGCTTTTATTCTACTGAGCTATCTGTCCAGACCCCTTCTACACCATTTTCTTGTGGTCTGCTAAGCATTTGGAGTCATGTTGTTTAAAATCTCTGGCTAAGCATGAACAGAGTCACAGTGTTATGCTTTTACGCAGTTCAATAATCTTTGTATTTACAAAATATAATCCATTAGTGGATTGAAGCATGCATACCGTAAGAACAAAGTGGTGTCTTCGTTTTGGTGCTGTGTTTCCTGTTCTTATGCTTCTTAGAGTGCTCGACTTGTCACTTCCTATACTTACATGTTATTTTTTAACAGGCTAAAAATTTTAGATTTATTTCTTTTTTTTTTTTAAAGGGGAAATGGAAATGTATATTTTTAAAGTTTCTAATCTCAGGAGAAAATATCATACCATGTCTTATAATAGATTGTAAGTAAAAGACACAGTATAAATCATAAAATAAAAATTAAGCAATATTCAGAAAATTAATTAAATATGAATTAATTAAAAATTAAATTAAATATTTCAAAACAATATTCCAGATTTAAAATTAAATTGTGAGTCCAACTATTGTGGGTGCAGTTTTAATTGGGTTGACGTTATTTGGAATTCTATATGCTTTGGCAACTTGAATGTCAGATTTTTTCCCCATATTTGGCGAGTTTTCTGCTATTACCTCTGCCCATATTCTTTTTATATCCTTTGTATTCACTCCTTCTTTCTCATTGATGCCTATTAGTCTCACGTTGTTCATCTTTACATCATCTTGCAGATGTTGAATTATTTTTCCCTGCATCCTAGTTGTCTTTAAGAGATCTTTTCTTACCTTTTCTTCAGTTACAATGGTGTCTTCAAGGTCTGAAAGCCTATTTTCACTTTCATTCAAACAGTTTTGCCAGCTTGTGATTGAGGTTTTAATTTCATGTGTAGCACTTTGAATCTGCTGCATACATTCTATTTCTCTCCTATATTGCTCATTAAAGGATTCCCTTTTTCTATTCTCTTCTACTTTTTTATCAGTGTCTTCTTTAGAAGCACATAGTACTTCTTTCATTATAGTTATCGCTTCTTTTTTTACTTCAGAAATTATTTCTGATCTGATTTCCTCTATGCCTTTCTGCAGTTGTTTCTTTACCTCAGATGCTATTATTTCAAAGATTTCAGGTGTGTGATTTCCAATTTCTTCTATGCTACTGTCTCCTGCATTTGTTCTGGGTGGGCTTGGGGCCTGAGAACACATTTTGCTCCTTCTCTTCATCATTTTGCATAGCCCTGCTTTCCGACCCTTGGTGTAGAGTTTTGGTAGAGTTCTTACCTTGCACCAGATCTGGATCTATCAAGTTCAAACTTGTCAGGTGCCTGTGTCTTGGGTCTGGCTGCTGAGCTCCACTTCTTCCTGCTGCAGCCCTTGGAGCCAGACCTGCTATGTCACTCCAGCAAGATGCTCTGCTCCTGGATCAGCCAGGTGGGTCTTGCCTCTAGCCTGTCTGTAGGGAGTTCTGCTGTGGCGTTCCACACTGAATGTGTCTAATGGATGAAGTTCATTCACATGCTGGACCTGGGTGTTTGGTGGAAAGTGTTTCTGGTGGGTCTTGGGCAGTCCCGCTCACAGGCTGGGCCTGGATGCTGGGTCTAATGGGTTTCTAGCAGGCCCTGGACAGCCTAGGTGCTTTCATCCTTGCATGTTATTGTATGTTTACTTATGACTTTAGTAGACTTCTTCGTAATAACTAAAGTTGGAAATATTCTGGATGCTGGACTAGCAGAACTGGTGATTGTAGTCTGCTAGTGTGATCCTACACTGTGAAAAATGAAACTGAAAAATAAAACAGATGCCTTAGGTCACATACCTCGACACATCTTTTCATTTAAGTATATTCCATGATTACTGGTGGACACCCATTGTTGCCCATTTGTATTTAATCTTCTGAAAATGATCAATATTCTCGGATGATCTATGATGACAAACAATATCCTCCCATGGACACGGGGCTAAAATTTGTGTAGAGCCTGCTCCCTTGCAGTTTGGTTTACAATAAAGAAGTTTTACATAGTTAAGTCTCACTGACAAGACAGACCCAGCTGCCTGCAGGAAAGGAGATGCCTTCGCAGTGCTTGCCTGACATGGGTCGTCCTTTCCAGGGCCCTTTGCGTGAGTGTGCAGCTACCGTACCATTACAATCAGGTTACCAAGGACAGACGCACTACATAACCTGTAAATATGAAAAGTCTCGAGTATTTATGCAGCCATCAGAGCAGAGCTCAGCATTGGACATGCAGCCCAGGAGGATGAAGCAAAGACTCTTTTATCAGCTTAGAGCAAAACGTGACAAATGGTACCGAGGACACGTCATTTTGCCTGACAGATAATCTATAATGGTCTTATTGCCATTCCAAATGATTCACCATGGTTTTGTGTCCTTCTCCAAGTTTAGCCACAAATAAATATGTTTGTCTCAATAACTCTATTGAAGCCTTGATTGTATTAAACTTCATTGCATCAAACTTATCACATTACACTAAGCAAACTGTAGAAGTTGGATGAATGAATTTCTTTTATGTGTATTTAAGACAGGGGTATATTATTTTATCAATCTTGATAATGTTCCTATCAATATATTAAAATATTATTTTTATTACAGCAAGGAAGGCATTTGATAAATGTTATCCTTAGGTACAAAATAACATTTTTGTAAATAAATGATTTACAAATTGTTAAGGGTTTATTTTCTATTCATGAGAGAATCCATAGCATTCCAATATCAAAGGAACATTGTTAGACACAACATACATTTATCAACCAGACTGTATGTTTCAAATACTGTATCCATTTATCAAATATTTATTTATAAGCAGAAATCTCAGATCCTGTGAAATGTACAATTTACTGGCGAAAGGGAGACACTAACCAAGTAGGTACTCAGGTACCGAGTGCTGAGGGTGGGTCCTAGGGGAAAGGACAGGACAGGAGGCATGCAGGCGGGGCTGTGGCAGGCTGCCGTGGGCACCTGTGTGGACCTGTGGTGTCGCATGGCACATGGCATCTAACAGCACTGGGAAATGAACATTCTAGCAGTGCCTGATGACTCGATAGTACATCACTCAGTATATGGCACATTTTAGAAAAGAAGAGTCTTCCTTCACTCAAGAAATTTAGCTGGCTTAGTGCACTCCACAGAGAATATAAGCTGCTTCCCTAAAGTGCTAGAAATTTTCAGGAATTGCATTTCCACCAGTGGGCTCAGCAGAGAGCTCCTGAGCAAGCCCCTCTTCAGCCAGGCTGCAGGGAGATTTTAGGAAACAGGCAGGTGCTTCTCCTGTCCCTTTCTTCCAGTTCATATTCACTTACAGGATGAGGGAACCAAGTTCCCCCCAAAATGGGAAAGAGTAATGAGGTGCTAATTTCCTTGAAGCTACACGCAAGTACCTCAGTCAGCTTCCAACTGTGAACCTCCAAATGCAGAAGCCCCCATCCCGCTAGCCCAAGACCGCAATCTTTTTCTCATGTGCAGAGCCTCAGGTGGTTTGTTGCTGGCATGAGTGAAATCTCACCCCACAAATTATATTTTTTAAAAACTTCTTGACGTCCTGTTGCAATTGTTGAAGACCATATGTGAACTTCTCGCTAACGCATTTGATTTTCTTTAGAAATTTATCGCCAACTAATGAATTATAGTCAACTTTCAACTAAGAAGAATACTTCCTTTTTAAATGGAAATTTGAACTGAAGAAACTCCTCTGTTTGAGGCTGCTGATGGCCAGCATCCCGACCCTGGCAGTGCCCTGAGAGCAGTGGGGGCGGACCCACAAGTAGCCCACTGCAGAAGCTGCTTGTGTACTTTGATGCATTCTGTAGCAATTATACTTTGTATTGTAATCATAATAAATGTGTCAGCTTTTTTCATATGCGTTTAATATCACAGTTTTGGAGTATGTCTACAGAAACGTAGGAGACACCAAGTGTGTTATTATAAACCAAAATAATAATGTATTGAGTTTTTTAAAAATTTACTTTTATCTTTTTAAAATTTATTATTTATTTAGTCCCTTGCTACACAGCTGGAACTTGTAGTGATCCTCTTGTCTCAGCCTGCCCAGTGCTGAGACTACAGGTGTGCACCACCACACTGGACTTCGGGGCAGCATGGCTCGCCTGGGGTTCACAGCCTGAGAGGATGCAGTACTAAGAGTTGAATCCGGGTCCCCGTGAACTTGCCAGGGGGGTGCTTAGACAACGGAGCTGTCTCCCCAGTCCCTGAGTTTCATTTCTTACGTGGAATTTCATAGTATGGATAAGTTACTGAAAGGAAATTCAAATTTTAGACAGAAGGCTGTGAAGAAAGCCCACCAAGATCTCCTCCAAACTCCTGAGCAAGCCTGAGAGCAGGATGTTCCTCCCTTTGCGTCTGCCCTGCTCTCATGGCCTTCGTGTAGCTCACAGCCTGGCGCATAACCCGGGAGGCTCAGACTCCTTTAGCAGCACAGGGCGCCCCAGCCTCCCAGTCCTAATGTGCTATGCCTGCCTCTGGGCCTTTCCCCTTGCTTTCCCTTTAAAAGCTCCAAACCTTGTTGGCTAGACGCTGCCTCTTCAGGAGAGATCCCAGTCATAAGCCCATGGTGTAATGGGCTGTCTGCTTAATCTCATCCATCCACGCCATGTCTTCTCATGTTCGGTTCATTTTCTGTGCCATTTCTACTGTCTCAGAATCTGTTGGAAGACTTTTTTTTTGTATTTTCTAACCATAAAATATTTCAAGTATGATGCTTATTTGTACATAAACGCATATTTCAAAACTTTGCAGGAAGATGAACTATCACAGAAGGGCTTGCAAAGCATCGAGCTCAGCGGATTTCTGGTCTTGCTGGGGGTACCCCGGGAGCTCCCACCTGGCAAGCCCCAGCCTTGCCCCCTGCTGCTGCTTTGTCTTTAATTTGCTGCCAACTTAGGTGGTAGCTTTTCTCATTATGGAAAATATGTCGATTTAAAATTACATTGCTTATATGCAAGGCCAAGCATCTTTCCTTTGAATTATTAGAAGTTGAAAGGTTAACAAAATTTATGCTATGCAAAGCTTTATCAATTTTTTGTATTTTCTGTTTCATTTTACCCCTTCAGTGCATGCATTTTATCATCTGTAAGTCCCTGCAGCCATGGTAGCATCTCTTCCAGCTGCATTTGTCAAATTATATATATATATATATATATATATATATATATATATGAGAAAATCTTATGGAGGCAAAAATATGGCAAAATGTCTGAATCTTGACAGTCAAAATTTCTTTTTTTAAATTTTTATTTATTTATTATTATTTTATATTTTAAGACAAGGTCTACAAGGTCTACAGGGTCTCACTATGTAGATCAGATCTGTAGTGATCCGCCTGTGTTCAGCCTCCCAGGAGCGGGGATTACAGGCGCGTGCCACCACACCCAGCCTCAATCTCCATCTCATTGTGCCCTGGGGCTGGGGCTGGCATGGTGGTGGCACAATACGGAGGGGATCGAACCCTGGCCACTGTGTCTGCCTGAGCATGCACTTTAATCTGCTGAGCTATTTGAGCAGCCCTAAAAATTTTTAAAGAAACATTTGAAAACAAGATAATACAAAAGTAATATGGATAATATGTTGCATAGCATTATCTTTAAATTAGTTAATCACAGTGTAAGATAAAGGCATTTGGTTGTCCAAACAATACTAGCCCAAATCCTTCTTTTCAATGAACTAAGAGAAATTAGCCCATATGTTAGCTCTTATAAGATATAAAAGAAATTATATCTTAACATATATATATATATATATATATATATATATATATATATATATATATATATATATTGTTTCCTTTTCGTTTCTCCTTTCCCCCATCCCAGCTTCTTTTCCACCGAACAGTTTCTTCCTATTTTGCATTTTGCATCTTGTTTACTCTTTCAGCTTCTCACATGAGAGAGACAACAAGCTGCTTGCGCATGTGCACCTCATGGATTTCACTTACCAGCATGGTCAGGAGTTGCATCCGTTTACCTATGAAAGTCTCCAGTTTACCCTCTTCATGGGCAAGCTGTACTCCACTGTACAAAAACACATCCCTTCTATCCATTCCACAGTTGATGGGCATTTCGGGTGTATCCAAGGTCAAGCTGTTGCAAATGGTGCTGCTATAAACACGGGGGTGTGTACGCTTCTGTGGTATGCTGTCTTTACTTCTAGAAAGATAGACAGGGAGTAGCTGGGTGGAATGGGACTTCTAATCCTAGCTTTTAGAGGAGTTGCTGCACTAATTCCTACAGTGGTTGGCACTGAGCCAGGATGAGCTCCCACCAGTGGAGGAGAAGGTTTCCTTTCTCCACAGAGCAACTCCAGCATCTGTTTTGGGTTAAGTTCTTGATGATGGCCATTCTTTCTGAGGTGAGATGGAATCATAGTGATTTTTAATTTGCATCTATTGAATGATCAGTGGTGTTGAATGTTTTCCATACTTTCATCTTCCGTTTGTATTTCATTATATGAGAAATGTGTACTCATCTCAAATGCCCATTTTTTGACTGGGTCTTTCAATTTTCTGATATTGTTTGAGTTCTTTATATGTTTTCTATACTAATCCTCTATCTGAGGAAAAGCTAGCAAACAGTTTTCCCACATTGTGAATTTCCTCTTCATTTTCCTGGTGGTTTCTCTTTCTGTGCAAAAACTTTCTAATAAGACAAGGTCTTGGTTGTTGGGTTTTTGTGGTAGTTCCTGTGTGATCAGAATTTTCCTCATAAGGCTATTACCTACACTGATGTCTTCAAGAGCTTTACCAACTTTTTTTTTTTTTTTTTTTTGTATTTTTTTAGGGAAGTGTCTATAGGGTGTTTATGGTCTCACTACTAGATCAGACTCATAGTGATCCACATGTTTACAACCTCCCAAGAACTAAGATTACAGGCACAGGCCACCACGCCAAGACTCAATTGCTGTCTCTGCGCCTCGGGGTCGGGATCCACATGGCAACCATGAGGATCGAATCCCAGGCCCCTGAGCCAATTCTTAATATTCAGATCTGAAATTCATTTTAAATTTTGGTTATTGCATGATTAAAATTATGGGTCCAATTTCTTTTCTCCTGCAGACACAAGCCAGTTTTTCCAGTACCATGTGTTGTAAAGGTTCTCTTTCTTTCAGGGGATGTGTTTGGCACCTTTGTCAAAGAAAGGTGGCTGAGTGTGTCTAGGGGTGTCGCTGCACCTTCCAATCTGTGTTATTAATCTTCAGGTCTTATTTTTTTCATGTCTGCCCTGTGCTTTTGTTTTTTTAATCCCAGTAGCTTTGTAGTATAATTTCAGGTCACGGAGTGCGATGTCTCCTGCCTTACTTTGTTGACCAGAATTTCTTTTGCTATCATAGGTAGCTTTTGGTTTCAAATGAATTTTATACTTACTTTCTCTAATTCTGTGAGATGTGATATTGCAATTTTTTTTGTCTTTTTTTTTTCTTTCTACAGGGTCTCACTATGCTGCTTGAACTCATTGATCCTCCTGTTTACTGCCTCCCAAGCGCTGGGATTACAGGCATTCGCCACTGCGCCCGATTCTATTGCTGGCTCAGCGTGCTCGAGAGTGGGGCTGGCATGGCACGTGGGGCCAGGAACCAAGCCCTGGCCCCTGCGCTTCCCTAAACAAGCCCTTAGTTTGCTGAGCTATACCACTGGCCCAGTGATATTGGAATTTTGATAAACATTTAATTAAGTCTGTATAAAAGTTTGGGAAATACGGCCATTTTCACTATGTTGGTTCTTTCTACCCAAGAGCAAATGAACACTTCCATTTTCCTGTACCTCCTTCAGTCTCCTTTATCAGAATACTATAGTTTGCAAAATAGATAGGTTTTATGTCTTTCATTAGACTGAGTCCTAGGCATTTCATTTTGGGGGATGCTGTTGTGAAAAGCATTGTCTCCCTAATTTCTGTCTTATTGTGTTTGTTATTTGTATGCAGGAAGGCAATTGATTTTTTTTTAGTACTGACTTTATATGCAGCTAGCTATTGAATTTGTTGATTAAATCTAGCAGTTTTTAGTAGCATTTTGGGGAACTTCTATACAGAGTACATATTATCTGCAAATGATGATACTTCACCTTCTTCTTCTCATAGCCTTACTATTTTAAGCTCTTTCTCTCATATAATTTCTTTGGCTAAAGCTTCCAGGACTATGTGGAATAACAGAGGAGACAGTGGACACCCTTGTCTTGTTCCTGAATTTAGACCAAAAGCTTTCAGTTCCTGTCCACTTAGTATGATGTTGGCTATTGCTTTGTTATAGATAGCTTTTATCAGATTGAGATAATATTCCAATTTTCTGCAGGGTTTTTATCCTGAATTGATTCTGAATATTGCTAAAAGCTTTTCTTTTTCATTTATTCAAGTGAGCACATGTTTCCCCCTTTCTCCCTTGGCTTTGTTAATGTGGTGTATTACATTATGGGTTTACATATGTAATTTATTTATTTTTCTTTCTGTGTTTAGGACAGGGTGTCAGGGTCTACAGGGTCTCACTAAGTAGATCGGATTCCTAGTGAGTCTCCTGTTTTTAGCTTCCCAAGTGCTGGGATTACAGGCACAGGCCACCATGCTCAGTCTCAGGCACCTTTTTAGTGTGCCCCAGGGATGGGGCCCACGTGGCATGCGGGGACAGAACCCCAGCTGCTGTGCTCTGCCTGAGCAGGAGCTTTAGTCTGCAGAGCTATCAGGCTGGCCCTAAATTTACATGTGTTGAAACTTCTTGGCATTTCTGGAATGAACTCCCCTTGGTCATGATGTATAATCCTTGGTTTGCTGCATTCTGTTTGCCAGTATCCTACTGAGGGTTTTTGCATCCCTGTTCATTAGGGAGATTGGCATATATTTTCTTTTCTTAATTGGGTGTTTTTCCAATTTTATTAGCAGGGTAATGTTTGCTCTGAGGAATGAGTTTTGGAGTACAGCTTCCCTTTCAATTTTATGAAAGAGTTTGAGAAGGAATGGTGATAAGTCTTCTATAAAGTTCTTGTAAAATTCAACAGTGAATCTGACAGGGTCTGGGGATTTTCATTGTTGATGAGTTTTTAATTGGATCTTCAATCTCATTGATTAATATTGGTTTATTTAGGATTTTTATAGCTTTTGATTCAGCTTTGGTGATCCATACATATGTAGGAAACTGTCCAGTTCTTCCCCATTTTCCATCTTATTGTGATACAAGTTTTCAAAGTAGGTATTGATGACCTTCTGGATTCCTGCA
>PVKN010000778.1:53758-64728 GCA_004027915.1 Capromys pilorides | reverse complement strand
ATAAAACATAAAGCTAGATTAGTATACTGAGCTATAAAAGGCTTAAATCAACAGCTTCCAACATTGCCAGTTCTGCCAATAATCCATTGTGATTATGGAATACTGGACTATGTATACAACTACTTTCTCTTAGTTCAATGGAAGAAACTTTTTGTACCAACATTGATTAGAAAAATTATCATGTCTACACCCTACACTCTGCATAACTACTACGAGGACAACAATATACATTGTATCAATTACTGGGAATGTACTATTATTGTGTTTTTGAAATAAAAATTAAAATAAAATAAAACAGTTGTAATTAAAAAAAAAAAAAAAAAAAAAAAGATAGTAAGAGCCCAGGGGCCCTGCACACCTCCTCTCCTGTGGAAGCTAAGGTGGCAGCTCTCCTCCAAGGAGAGCGCTTCGCAGCTGTGGCTCCAGGTCAGCCGGCAGATTCCTTCTGCAGCCTCCCAGAACCTACCCACTCACACTGCTCACAGGCCAGGCCACAGAGGCCTTCTGACTCCTCTGGCTCCGCACCTGCTGGGCCTTCCCACTCCACCTGGAGACCTTGCACAAGTTCAGTGTTCTCAACTCCCAGCCAGAGCCAGTGCTGCACCCTGTCCCTCATGAGTCCTTGCTGAGATGCCCCTGGTGAGCCTGCCGGCACTGACAGCAGATGGCATCTTCTGGCCTAAGCTCACAAAGTGATGGGCTGTGGCAGTCAAACCCATGTTTCCCTTCTTAGAAACAACTGAATGAAAGTAGTATGTGTGAGGGCTGGCGAGAAAGCTCAGTGAACTAAGCACCTGCTTTGATAAGCGCAGGGTCCTCTGGTCCAGCATGCCCCACAGCCCTGCCCCCCAGCACACGCCTATAATCCCAGCACTGGGGGGCTGAAAACAGGAGGATTACTACAAGTCCAAGCTACGTAGTGAGACCCTGTACCAAATATATAAAAGAAAGAAAAAGTAGTATGTGAATGTTCAAGAATGACAATGAAAAGTAATGTAAGCAACACTACTGGATCAAGACGAAACTTTCTATCCCGGCATGGTGCCCCACGCCTGTAAGCCCAGCAGTCTGGGAGGCTGAAACAGGATCATAAATTCAAGTACAGCTTGAGCAATTCACCAACTGAGTAAGACTGTCATTCAAAAGAAAACATAGAAAGGGCTGGGGATGTAGCTCAGTGTCAAGGCTCTAGGTTCAATCCCTAATGGTATAACAAAAAAGAAAAAAATAATAAGAGTAGGGAAGGAAAATAAGACTAGAGAACAAGCCAAAGGTACTAGGGCATATGCAACAATGTTCACAGTGAGAATGCAAAAGTGCTATTTGTCAAGAAGAATTTAGCCTTCAAGAGAAAGTTAGGACCACGCAAAGTAAAAGCAGCAGAGCCACCAAGAAGCTCTTGAGCAGCAGCCCTGCACTGGAGCCCAAGGGCAGGGAGGGGAAAGGCCCCGTTCAGGCCCTGCAGCACGGAGCCAGAACTCTACTAACTCTTCACCCCAGGTTAAAAGGATTCCAGAGGCAGAGCAAGACGGGAGGGTAAGTGGAACCCAAGGAGGTTCCAACCAATAGGCCCCAATGCAGCGTCACCACAGTCGAAGCCTGCGCAGCATGGAGGAGCATAAAATCTAGGAAGCATTCCTGGACATCCAATGAGACATTCCTTAGAAAAGACAAAAATGCACCAGGCCAGGGATATAGCACAGCAGCATAGCACTTGCCTGGCAAGTATAAACTCATGAGTTTGATTCCTGGTGAAAGAAAGAAAGAAAGAAAGAAAGAAAGAAAGAAAGAAAGAAAGAAAGAAAGAAAGAAAGAAAGAAAGAAAGAATAAGAGAGGAAGGAAGGCAGGCAGGCAAGCCCGGCGTGGTGGCACACGCCTGTAATCCCAGCACTTGGGAGGCTGAGGCAGGAGGATCAGTGCAAGTTCAAGACCAGCCTGGGCTATAAAAAGTGATCTCAAGGCCAGCCTGAGCTGCATAGCGAGACCCTTCTCAAAAAGACAAAAAAAAAAAAAAAAAAAAGGGAAGGCAGGTAGACACGACGCACCATCTACAATGTAACTGACACTCAGCATGCCAGTAAACAATACTGCAGCAAGTCATATGCTGTAGTGCAATCAAATCTGAAAAGCTCGGGGCCAGGGAGATAGCTCTGTGGCACAAGTACCTGCCTGGCAAGTGCAAGGTCATAAGTCTGAACCCCAGTCCCACACACAAAAAAAAAAAAAAAAAATCTGAAAAGATAAGCACCAAAGTGCCAGCATGGTGGCACATCAGCCTTAGTATGCAGCAGATTTAAAATGAGAAAAATAAAGAGGGCTGAGATATAGCTTAGTTAGAGCACTTGCCTTGCACATGCAAGGTCCTAGATTCAATCCCAACACTTAAAAAAAAATAAAAATAAAACCACTGGAATACAGCTCAGCGTAAAGGGAACAGAGAGAGACCAGAGTGGTAACACTATCACCTCACCAGTTCATTCCAGACTTAACATGGACAAGAGTGTTTCCCAAAATGTTGCTGAAACCTGGCTTTGAGAGAGTATTCAAAAGAATGTCAAAGGAGGGCTGGGGCATAGTTCTGTGATGGGTCTAAGTCACAATGTTACCCAGGCTGGGCTCAAACTTGCAATCAACTTGCCTTTCGGCCTCCCAGAGTGCTGAGGTAACAGCTGCACCATGCCCAGGTCTCTGGTTCCTTTTATTGGAACCAAGATACGGGCATTTAGTATCCTATTTCGCTGGACTGGGGGTTGAATCCAGGGCTTCGTGCACACAGGCAAGTGCTCTATCAGAGCTACACCCTCTGCTCCAGGTGTGCTTTACAATCAAAAACCATGAATCAAAAATGTAGCAAATGAGCCAGGCGTGGTGGCACATGCCTGTAATCCCAGCACTTGGGAGGCTGTGGCTGGAGGATTGGTGCGAGTTTGAGACCAGCCTGGGCTACAAAAGTGAGCTCAAGGCCAGCCTGAACTGCATAGCAAGACCCTGTCTCAAAAAAACAAACCAACAAAAAAGCCAAGTATGGTACCTCATGGCTGTAATCCCAGCACTCAGCAGGCTGAGACAGGACTGCAGGTTTGAGCCCAGTCTAGTGTGCATAAGACAGGGTGGGGATATAGCTCAGCAGCATAAGTGTCTGTCTGGCAAGTACAAAGTTCAGAGTTCGATCACCAGTACCACAAAAAAAAAAAAAAAAAAAAAAGATACACAGCTTAGTGCGCACAAGACCCTGTCATCTTCTAACACAGCAGTCAGCCAGGTATAATACCACATGACTGTAACCCCAGCACTCAGAAGAGTAAGGCTAAAGGATCACTATGAGTTTGAGGCCAGCCTGGTCTACATAATGAGCTCAAGGCCAGCCTGAACTGCAGAGGGAGACGCTGTCTCAGAAAAAAAGATATTAGTGATTAATTCAATTGCCACCACTCATCATATCCCTCTTTCTAAGGGAGACAGATATCTAACGCCAGCACAGTTACAGCTGACAAATCTCTGCTGAATGGCCATGGGCTGCACCCCTCTGGAAGACTGGCAAGGCCAGAGGATGAGTGAAATGGATGTAGCAAGCCCTGGTTCCACCTTCCTTCCAAAACATTAAGCCAGTAAGAACGCTTATCACGTTTGATCTCAGCCAAAAAGCAAGGAAGCAATGCTACCAGTACCAGCTTGCCCGCAGTCCTCCAGGCACAGCACCAAAGCTCCTCATTCAGGGCCAAATACAGCAGCACCCATCCCAGCCTCACCACTGTCTGTGGGCTCCTCTGCCAGAGACCTGCCTGGTCCTGCACAGGGAGACCTGCCCCACCCCACCCCATGATTCCAAAAACCCTATTAGCAAACTGGCCCAGAAATATACTCCATTGTCTTATATCATTTACAAATAAAAAACAAAAAAAACAGGTACAGGGCCGGCAAAATGGTTCAGCGGTCTAAAGCACCTGCTTAGGAAAGCTCAGGCAACTGCAGGGACTGCGGTTCAATCCCCGGCACCACATGCTGCGCCAGCCCCACCACCAGGGCAGGCTGAGCCAGCCACAAAATAAATAAATAAACAAACAAACAAAACAAGCAAATAAATAAATAAATAATTAAAAAAAAAAACAAAACAAAACAGGTACAATGTTGCATACCTATAATCCCAACACCAAGGAAAGCTGAAGCAGGAGGATAGCCAAGAGTTTGAGACCAGCTTGGGCTACATAGTGAGCTCAAGGGCAGCCTGAACTTATACAGTAAGACCCTGTCTGAAAGCTCAACAGAGGAGGGTTGAAAATTCAAGCCCCAAGTTGGGGATATAGCTCAGTAGCACAAGTGCCTGCCTGCCAAACATAAGGTCCTGAGTTTGATTTCCAGAGCAATTCAACTAGACCCTGTCTCAAAAAATAAGAAAGGGATGGGGATATAGCTCAACAGTCTCAGCGCCTGCCTGGCAAGGGCAAGGACCCAGGTTTGATCCCAGCTGCTATATGCTGTGCTGTGCTGGCCACTGAAACCAGGCGTGGTGGCCCATGTCTGTAGTCTCAGCGCTGGGAGGTTGAGACAGGAGGTTCACAATGAATCCAAGCTGCATAGTGAGACCCTGTACTAAACAAATACATTAAAAAAAGGACTGGGGGTGTAACTCTGTGGCAGAACACTCCCAGATTCCATCCCTAGCACTGCAAAAGGAAGCAAGGGGCCCCCAGGGACAGACTGAGAGTTCAGTGTGGGCACAATGGTTGCAGCCAGCGCCAAGGAGTTTTAGGCAGTTGGCCACCTCATTCCCAGGTTCCAGCTCCACCTCCGGCCCTGAGCTGGTGCTTGGCCTTCCCCCGAGGCAGTGCCTCTGGCTGCCAAGTGGGGGCAGGGTACCCCACAGGTCCCTAACTAACCTACCAGTTAGAACTGGGACCAAAACATCACTCACAATTCCACATGTAACAAGACTTGAGTTATTTCCACCAACCTTTTTTTTTTTTTTTTTTTAACTAGAGTTTCAGGCCAGAGTTTCATTCTTGAGTATATTTTCCAGCCATTTTTATTTTAAGATGGTCTCAATAAATTGCCTGGGCTGGTGCAATCCTCCTATCCCACCCAACCAGAGTGTATGCCACTATGTCTGGCTCCAGTCAAACTTTAATATCTCCTTGATGTATATAAAATTTTATTTTCCTGTTTAAGAAACTCCTAAGCACAGAAAAAGTAACCAAAAGCTCATAAGCACAGCCAGTAAATTATACCTAGAGACAGAGCTGCCCATCTCACCAGTCCTTATTCAGTTTGCCTCACTGACCTGCTTTACCTGCCTGACTTCTACAGCTGTATAAATTTAAGACCCACGACCTAAGTCTCCTCCTTTGCAAACCCCTGACCTCTTGCTAAACTTCTGGGACAATCTCATTAATGCCCTTACTCCCAGTTTAAGCCCCAATTTCCCATTCTTTCTTTGATCAAAACTCTAACTGGCTCCTTTCTCAACACCTACAATTAACATGATTTAGCTTTGTGTTCCAGGCCCACATCTAGCATTCCCCAGACATTTCTTCCAGCTGTATACTAAGCCCCTCCCCTTAAACGCATCCTTCAAGGGCCCCCCCCCCCCCCACACACACACACACACACGCGAGGCCCTTGCAAGCCCTGAGAACAAGACAACAAGGCACTGCAAGTGGTGAGGAGGCCCCCCAATGCTGCCAGATTTGGCTCTGGCAGCTACAGGCAGATACAGTGGACCAACTCTGCTCGAGGTGTGTGAACTCACAGAGAAACATGAATGAATAACAACAGGAGACGGTCCTGGAACAGTGGGAATCAGCAACTGCACGGGAAGCTTCGGGAGACGTCGTTTACTGTAGTTTGAAGTTAGGGCAACGCCTGAAAAAGCATGAGGAGTTTGGTGCTTGGGAAAGCGTGACAGCTGCCCCTACATGCTGTTCTCCTCTGCCCAGAGAAGGAACTGACATTAATGAAGAACCTGCAGAAAACCCGAGGCTCCTCAACACACCTTGTTATGAAAACTGCTAGCTGAGCAAGATGGCAGCGAGGGAGCCTCCGGAACTAGATGAGCTCATGAGCGAAGAAGCATGCGAGAAACACGTGACATCGACTCAAGCGTGCCGGGGCACCCAAAATAAACTAGTGTGAAGTGATTTCCGCAAGCTGTCTGCAGTGAGTGGCGCACAGGAGACTCGAGACAGCAAGTTTTAGCAGTGCTGTAATGATGGAAAAGAAACCATTCTCACCACTGCTCCTGGACGGAAACACGCCTTAACTCCTTAGTGACTGCAGAGAAACACAGTGTGGATCTTTTTATATATACCTTATGATTTTTGGACTAGGGTGTACTGTAGGTTCTCATATTCAGAATTCATGAAATTATCCGTGGTAAAAAGTAGGTATAAGGGGGCCAGGGAGATAACTTAGGGGCACAAGTGCCTGCCTGGCAAATGCAAGGTCCTGAGTTTGATCCCTGGTTCCACAAAAAAGCAAAAGAACAACATAAAAACTAGGTATAAGAATTATGTAATTCAAGGATAACAGTTATCACTTAAGTAACTTGCTTATAGTTCTCCCTGGATTTGGGTTGAAATACTTAAAAGAACATGTGTGCCAGTTGTGTATCAGATGAAGACTGACACTTCCTTAACTTTATAATGGGCTGCCTCATCTGGAGCTGTTTTTATACAGTGAAGTAATAACTTTGCAGCACAATCAGAAACAAGTAAAATAATCAACTGTAAAAAAAAATCCTTTAGAAATTGTGTCCATACCCTTCTTTCCTGTACTCAAACTCCCCTCCCCCCCTCCCGGCAGGACCGGGGTTTGAACTCATGACCTTGTACTTGCCAGGAAGGCACTTGTGCCACGGAGCTATCTCCCCAGCCCCACTGTACTCAAACTCTTTACCTGGATTTTTTCACTTTTTCTTTTTGAGGCAGGGTCTTGCTATGTATTTCAGGCTGCCTCAAACTCTGTGCAGCCCAGGCTGGCCTCCAACTTTCCATCCTCCCGCCTCAGCTTCTGAGTGCTGGGATCACAGGCATGTACATTTTAATCAAACCAACCAAAACATCTTCAGGGCAAATGTATTACCTCTCCCCACCAAGCTGTATCATGCAATGAACAAGCATTTAGTTATAAAACGAATGAATTTATTCCACTCAATAAAAAATTCAAACTGGTGCCAGGGTGATACTCCGTAGAATAAGCACTTGTTTGTCAAGTTCAGGGTCCTGAGTTCAATCCCCCATACAAAAAAAAATTCAAACTGTCAATTCTATCCGTAAGTGTGTATAGCACCACTCATTACATCACCCTGGGGCATTCTCGAGAACAACACTGGTCCCATGGGGGGCGTAAACCTCGGTTCTAGGAGCTGGTAAAACTCGATTATTAAAAAGGCCTCTCACCCAGTCTGATGGCGCACGCTCCTGGGAGAAAGAGGCAGGAGGATCGCCTTGAGTGAAGAGGCCAGCCTAGGACACATGAGTGCAAGACCAGCCTGGACAACCTGCGGCGCGGGGCTTTGGCCCCGCACAGGGTCAAGTATGTACGCAGTACATGTTACTGGAATCTGAGGCTGGGTGTCTTCTGGCTTGGGCAGGGTAACCAGGAAGGCTGAGAAGCAGCGCCCGAGGGTGACAGCATTTGTCCCACTGTAGTATGCTCGTCCTAGGAGCAGACTGTATGGGCTCCAACTCACTACGTCGCCAGTCCCCGAGTCAACTCCGCGTCTCCTCAGGGTGGTGGCCCTGTTCTGCCAGACATGCGCCGCGCACCCCTGGGGCAGTGTTCACCCGGGTGTCGCACACAGGTCCCCTTCAGAGGCTGCCGGACGCGGGTGGGATTCGGATCCGAGGTCACTTGCGTAATAGGGGTGTTGGTGCCTCCACTTTCTGGGGGGGACAGGATCCGAGACAGCTCAGCCGGGCCCGGGAGCAGGACACGCCAACCTCGGTACCCAGGGCCCAGCCCTACCTGAGTTGCCACCTGCGCAGTGACCCTGAGCGTCGGGCTCCGAGAGTGCGCTCGGAGGTGGCCGTGGGCCCTGGGCATCAGTGGGGAGCTCGGGCTCCGCTGGGTCCATGGCGACGGGGCTCGCAGGCTTAGACTCCAGCGGGGTGCCGGGACAGGGAGACCTCTGCGGTCCCACACCTGCACTCCTGGGAGACGCGACGCGCACGCGCGATTCTGAGCTGCAGACTCTGGGCAGAGAGCATGCGCATCTTAAGCCTTCCCGGGAAATTTGTCTCATTCTCCAGGACCGCTGCATTTTTCGAATACGCGTGCGCTGGATATAGTCCCGCCCCCAAAATCCCGTGGGCCTTTGCGAGATACTATTTAGGTGTCTCACGGGGCCGCGTTCGGCCTCATTTTTGTCGAAGCTGCTGGTGAGTGTGTTTGTTACGTTTTGGGGGATTTTTTAGTTAACTTTACGTGAACTCGTGAGCGTAGCTCTCCTTAGGCTTGTTCCCGTTTTCTGCATTTACGGTACGGTCTCTGAGGAGTTATAATCCGGAACTTTGACCTGGCAGCAGTGGCGGGACGTAAAGGACAAAATGGCGGTCGCCCTGCGGGCGGGCGGTGGAAAGCCGTCTCTGTGATGAGGACCACACAGACCTGTGCTGACCTCTATGAGGACGACTCTCTCTGAGCAGACGGCCAACGGCCCATTCAGCCGTTGCGCAGGAAATGCACCGTGTTAATCTCATCTCTCTGCAGGGCTGAGTGCGCGTCCGAGCCCGGGAGCCTGAGACCGCCGCCCTCAGGTGAGTAGCGTGGCTCTCGCTTTCCTGACTTTGCAAGACCTCTGGGTTGTGCTACGAGGATGATTTAAGAAGTGAACTCTCTCTTTCTGATGGTTCAGTGGAGAAAACAAGTTCTGAGTAGCATCATCAGAAGTTTCTGGGTTTTATCTCTTTAAAGTGAGGTGTTAATATAGCACACTTTTCCAGATGCATCTCACTTCAGAAGCGCTCACTGCATAGAGAATGAGTGGAGACCCATTCTTTTGCGCAAGGAGTGGCCCAGCTCCTCGCACGGTGCTGCAGGTGGGTGCATGATGTGAGTAAGTCATCGGGGCGCTTTGGAGGAGACTGTGATGAACATAGATGACAAGCATATGGCTGAGTCCTGAGTGATGTCATTTTAATGCTGAGAAGTGGGCCATATCTATAAAGGAGCTTTCAAATGGTCTGTCCTTGAGTATAAGCAACACTTTTTTCGTCCCCAGCATCTCATAACCAGTCCCGAGGAATTCAGTTACTGCCCAGGATGAGCACAGGTAATCTCCCAAACGAGGCCTTGGGTTATTTCGTCCCTTGAATAGAAACAACCCGAAGGGCAAATGGTCAGACCACTGCTGCCTTTTATTTGCTTATTATTATGGTTACTTGGGGAAAGCAGTCCAATTGAAGTTAGTTCTTGTAGTGGTGCATTCCTCCCTCGTGGCACTGTCAGATGATTTGAATCAATAACCTGATGCTCTGTGAAGTATGTCACTTACAGCATGTTAGAGTTCTGATGGCAGTTGTTGGTAATGAAAAAACGCTTTTTTGATTTTAATAATTCAAAATAACATTTACTTTTCTTTTTCCCAGATCCTGATAACTTTTTTCCATCTAAAGGTAAGTTTATTGTCATAAATGATAGAGATCCATTATACATGGGACAACACAACCATAGCTCAGGCACAAATTTTCTGCTTTCTCCTGTTTGTGACATTTATTGCTCTCCCTTTATTTTTCAGATGCCAGTTAGTGTCAAGACTTCCCAACTCCTGGGAAGAATTGAAAACAGTGAGTACTTGCAGACCCCTGGAGTTCCTAGGAAGGAGGATAGAGTTCCATAAAGGGCTGTGTGGGAATAGCAGGTGCCTCTACAACTAGAAAATGTAGCTTTACCACACTGATTCAGTAAGCGACTACAGCCAGGCCTGGTGGTGCATACCTGTAATCCCAGCACTCAGGAGGATCATTGCTTAGTTCGAGGCCAGCCTGAACTGTGTAGCAGGATCCTGTCTCAAAATAGGGGCTGGGGAGATAGCTCAGTAGAATAAGCGCCTGCCTGGCAAGGGCCTGAGTTCAATCCCCAGTTCCTCGAAAAAAAAACTAGAAAAAAAGTACGGGGTTTGGTCCTTTGAGATGTGTGGGGTTTGTTTGTTTTGTTGTGTTTTTTGCCTTTTTGAGACAGGGTCTCACTGTGCAGTTCAAGCTGGCCTTGAGATCACTTTTGTAGCCCAGGCTGGTCTCAAAACTCATGCTGATCCTCCTGCCTCAGCCTCCCAAGTGCTGAGATGACAAGCATTCTCCACCACACCTAGTTTGGGATATTTTGCTAATAAATGATTCTCTGATTCAGGAGCAGCTTTTTTTCTGTGTGCAACTGGAAGTATTCTGCATTAAGGTTAGTTGAGAACTTCTGTTTTCATCTTAGCAAGTAAGACAGTTTCCATGATGAATTACACTAGCTCACTATGACTGACAATGAAAACACATGAACACCTGAGAAACTGGAGCATGTGGGAATGGAGAAAGAGGTTATGAGGAACCTTGTAACCAACTAATTTCATCTTTCCTACAGGTGCTATTTATTCCCAGCAAACCGGCTGGTTCAAAGGTGAGTGATTTTGTTGTGTGTTCCATGTGCCAAATTCTGTGTAAGAAAAGTGCCTCTTTGGGGCTGTGTGATGACCTACCTATATGGAATCTCGTTCGGCTGATGACTTGCTGTTGAGACTTGGAAATCTGATTTGTCTAGGGATAATAGTTTGGGTGACAATACAGTGTGTAAACATCACTGACTTGACCTTGTGTCTTTCAGATCTGACATCTTTGGAGGTGAGAAATTATTTCAGGTGAGATCTTTGTTAATGCTGCCAATACAAAATCTGGTTCTGTGAATGTGTGGCACTCCTGGGCCTCGTAGTCAACTTTGGTTTTGGGGGTGGGGGGGTGGGGATTGAACTCAGACCCTTGCACTTGCC